>JARIHP010000191.1:0-41296 GCA_029282125.1 Mycena amicta | reverse complement strand
TCCGTGGCCAAGTCGGCTATCGTCCTTCCCGTGCGCAACGTTCATGATCGTCTTCCAGCGGTTGGCCCCATCGATCCAGTGCAGTGAATCCGGGAGGCCGTCCGAAGACAACACTAGCAAATCGCCAGGCAGAAGGTCGAACCGCTTGACAGTAGGGATGCACGCCAGATAGGGCGGGGTGTTGTTCCCAGCCTTAGCCCAATTTTCCCAGCAATCCCGGGAACTGGTCCAGGATTAGTAGGGTAGGATATTCTTCGCAAATGCACGGTCAACCTTCAACTGATAATCGCCGAGAGCTTGGGGGCGCGTGAGTGATTCGAGGATAAGTAGGCGTTGGACCTCGTCCGCATTGCTGGCGTTGTGGACCTCGCTTATGATGAGCGCAGCGATGTCTCCGTTGTTACTATGCCCACGTACTGCGTGCTCCGTTTAGTCGTCCCTCCGAGTCATCTGATTCAGAACCACGCTGCATCTTCATGTCTAGGGCCTGGTTTGTATAGGGTGGTTTGTAAACCAGTTTATAAACACCCCTCCGGAAAACCCCATGTTTTATATGTTTTATATTCTGAGTGTCACAGCGTGATTAATTGCCTTTTTTAGTAGTGTTCTGGTCACAATATGATACAATCAGTGGTTCAAATTGCCCGAATCTAGGTATGATTTGTAGTAAATGCAGATGGTTAAAAGTTTTGACCCATTTCACCCCTGTCCCAGATTTTAGCACGATGTGACTGATCGCTGTGACACACTAGTTGTGACGCTTTCCCTCTCACGAGGCACGAGTGATCGGGAAAGCAGAGTTTGCGGATTAGCGGAGTCAACGATCGAGAGTCTCTTGACTCTCATGTCGACTCGGACTCCGCCCCGGCTCTGTCTGCTTGCAATCACACATCACTGGCAGCCAGAGTCGGCGAGCGTCATCCGCAAACAGCACGTTGGTGGCCCAGGGACAATCAGATAGGCCATACGGTGCCAGAGAGCAGAGGAACCAGCTCTAAAATGGCCATTTAGATGCTCCTGAAGCACAAAAAAATGATTTTTCACTGAGAAATTGCCTAGAAATTGCTTCCCGGCATGGCTCGGGCATCTCGGCCGAGGCAGTTTATAAACCAGAAAACCGGTTTATAAATGGCCTCACCGCAGTTTTTTTTTTTTACAAACCGGTTTGATAACCCGGAATTTTTTACAAACCAGGCCCTATAATCATGTCGCTTTTTCTCCCACCCAAAGGAATCGTCTTCCAGGCTGGCAACGCCACAGTGTCTCTCAGTCCACCCGTTCCAGCAGCTCGTTACAGTTCAAGGTGCGAGCAATGTCGCAAGAAAAGCTTCAAACCACAAAAGTACGGCGTCAAGAACTTGTCATATTCCGATGCAATGCAATTTAGCAGGATGTTCCGTGACATCTGATTTCTGTCCCAGCCATCTGCATCATGTCCCGGCGATCTGCAGCCGTACCATGTTCATGTGTGGATGCAGGGCAGATCTCTGAGGCAAATTCATTGTACTGGTGGCACACTGGGACCTGTCTATACCCAGGAAAAATACTAGCTAGGTTTAAATCACATGAACATCTCTTATTTGTTTTAGCCTTTGCTTGACCAGTACCAACTCAACTATCCTCCCTGACCATAAGGTTTGCCATTGACAAGAATTAGACACTAGATTGTGTTCTGGAATATTGGTAGAACATGTATTCTGAACTAATTCAATACACTACTGCAATAATGCTACTCCTGCATTCACAGATTCAAACAGAGCTCGATGGGGCTGTGACCGTAAGCTCCAGAAATTTGCAGGGAGGTACTCCATATACAATGGCATTGAGCTATCAACTCAGAAACCTGGCCACGGCTGGCAGTCTAACATAAATCAATTCTCTAGAAAGGACGGAAATCAAATATCAGGGTACATTAATAACACGCCGATGCAATGGATCCTGCCCACCGCAGGCAACGCTTTCCTCACCTCGCGCAAAAACTCCTCCGCCTCAACGGCCGGCTCTGCAATGCTCCTGTGCTTGCGACTGAACGGCGGATACTGGTACCGTTCCGAGTAGCGAATGTACAATGCGAGATCGAGATCCGCCAGCGCCGGGAAAAGCGCCAAGAATGGGAGCAGTCTCCGGGCGGTGTACAACGACCAGACGCTCAGTTGCACCGCGCGCACGGAGGTAAGCTTCGCTGCGATGGTAGGCATCTCTTGGGTGTCGACCCAGGAGGTGGCGGGGGAAAAGCGCTTGTACAGATGGGCGTTCCAGAGCCAGTACCGCCGACGCTCAGAGAGGCTGAGGTCGAGTTTGAGAGTCGACGCGGGTGAGGACTCGGAGCGGGCGCCAATGAGCCGCAGGGTGTTGAGGAACCCAGTACCTTGCGCAGGCGTCGAGAATGCAGGCATTGTGACTCGAATAGTTTCCAATCGGGGCGAATCAATCAAGGCAGATACGAGCCACCCAGCTGGATGCCCCGACTCGTGCAGCTCTGTGATGCCGGGATGTGCCAGGGGAGGATGTATCAGACGCGTCGTTCCCGTCGGTTCACGGAATGCGTGGTGTTCGACGCACTCCAGTTTTGGGTGCGCAACGAGGAACTGTCGCAGTGCGGACGGGTCGATGTTGTGCAAGTGGAGGTAGAGAGCACGCAGAGCGGGAAGAAAGACGTGCCGGATCATACAGTCCAGGTGAGGTAAGAGGTTTCCGTGATTGTAATAGTTTAAGGAGAGGGACCTTAGACTGTCGACGTTGAAGGCGACGATGCTTAGTGCGCTGGCAACCACGTACCAGCTTGATGGTCGTGGAGTGTAGCCGGCGGAGAGACGCGACGGAGGAGACGGTCCCATTGTGAAAAGCGCGTGTCTACTGTCGACGGGATAGTGGTCTGCAGCTCGTTGTTGGCCTCCGGTTCTTGTCGGCGGTGCGCACGGGAAAAAGGAGCCGGGTTGTACCGGAATCGTTCCAGCCTCCACTCAGCCATGTCTCCGGGTAGGCAGGTATGCATGGCGTCGGGAGACAAGACGAACACCGGCCCAGACACTCGCTGGGCGACACTCGAGAGAATGGCGCAGAGAGAGCGCAAAACAAGTCCCACATGAGGCATGCGGGGACCGGATTGCCAGAGGAGATCCATATCGAAGGACACAAACAGCTCCTCCAAACTTGGCGCAACGATCTGCCACGTTTCTGGAGCCTCGCCAACTGTGCGTCAATGCCATTCACGACCTCCAAATGACATGCAAGCTTTTGGCGGCAAGCAGCCGAGACGGTGCGTATACCGCGACTGCAGACAGGGTTTCGTGGGAAAGCGGTGGAAGGGTTTTCCTGGACGAAGATATTGGGTGTCCAGCCCCGCCGCTGGAGGTAGATTTCGATGCAGAGCTCATTGAAGAGGCGACAGAGGGTCGCACATGAGAGGAGTTCCGTGTCTGGCAAGTCGTGCTCGAAGATGGTTTCCCAGAGCTCCAGAGGTAGAATGTCTAGCGCGGGGGCGGGCGGTGGTCGGATATGAAGGCGGAGTCATGGCGGCAGGAGGCAAGCTGTTGGCAAGCTGTCAATATCGCCGAGATGTCCAATCAGCGGCCCGATGGTCACGTTGCAATCTGCGCATCAAAGTGCGCATCAGATAAACATACGCATCAGTCGGGAGTTCGATAAGACCGCGCAACATCCAAAACCATTCGACGAGGGCCGTTCTGTGATCTAAACATCCACGCGATCGCGATTAGGTTCCTGCGAAGAACACCCAGGTATCGTTCATTGAGGGCCTCTTTGAGGTTTCTGTACCACGGGTAGGGAAACTGTTATTCAATGTGGCACGGCAGGCAGAGCATGACATCGAAAAGAGTAAGTAGCAACTACAAGACAACAATTGGAGGGGCAAAGGCTATGTACAGGAACGTGTAACGTCCAACAAGAAATGACCAAGATTGCAACCACAGCTTCTCGTTCAAGTTCCACCACCGCCGATCCCAGCGCCGGCCCTCTTGATAGCAAGCTCCAGTGCGAGCACCTCCAACGCCTGCATACCTTCCCGCCCATCAAGATAAGATTCCTCTGCGCCTTCAAGCAACCCCCGCCTCGAGCATCTCTCGCAGCTCCTCGTCCGCGCGCCGGCTCGACAGGAACGCCAAGTCAACACCCTTGCTCAACACATAGATCGTGGTACGCTGAGAGGTCGAAGCCCATGACGTTCTGGAGGAAACCACGCAACGTCGCGCAGGCTCGGTGTGAGTGACCCCAACTGGGAACAAAGTAAGGGTTATTAGCGCGAAGCAAGCACGCGTTACTTACTTTGGTCCCCGGCGCATCCTTCAACTTCTTCACCGCGCGTTCGAACTGCAAGAACTCCATCGCCGACATCTTCGTCTTCTTGGCTCCCGCCGCGGCGTCGCTACTGGTCGACCCAGACCCAGCCCCGCGCGAAATGAGCAGCGCGCTAACCTGCCTTCCACTCGCCCTTGTCCCATTGCGCCACGACGTTCAGCCGTGGAGCGGTGAATCCTTTCGCCTTGAGGAGATTTACGCATGCGGTGAGCTGGTCACTCAGACTAGGTACGGCGGCACGGAGGAACGATGTCATATCGGTGGTAGGCATGGCGTTTTGAGGTTGCGGAGGTGGCTGCTGCTGTCGTGACGAGGAGAGGAGCTCCGGACGCAGCGCGGGGTACGGCATCGGCACCCGACGCACTTTGTGAGGGAGCTACATACGAGGAGAGTTCAGCGCATTAGGAAGGAACAAGAGAGAGGACCGACATTATCCTCCGTCCGAGAAACACTCTTGCGCGCATCAGATAAATCCGAGGAGCTTCCGTCGGGGGCTAATCGGCGAACGCTGGTGTACCAGGTTAGCTGGACGCGCACACCGAGAATGAATCTCTCTCTCTCACAATGATGACCTTGAGCCTATGCGATCCACTACTAGCAGAGCTGGGATTCACGCTGACGGGCGACGGCGATATGGTACGTGCCGCAGGCTGGGGGAACGAGGATGCAGCAGTCTTCTCCAACAACTAAGACAAAGAATCAGCCGGATTACGGTGGTGAGTGATTTCGCACCGCGGGGAACATCTGTACTCGTCTATTAGCTCCCAATAGCCCGAAAGGCGTTGCGAGGGATCCTCGGGTGTAGTCTGCGGGGGAGTTTCGAAACGGCGGGGAGGGTCGAAACGCCGGGATCTGCGGACACAGAGAAGAAGAGGATTCGGCGACGCTGGTGTGTGCGCTTTTCCGTGGCTTCTTTATCGGCGCAGAGGTGATCCCCCCTAGAAACGTCATGAGACCATGGAGGCGTTGAATTGGGAGCACTCGCCAAATCAAATTCTTTGTTCGAGCGCGAATATTCGGCGTGGGATCGTTTCTTTTGGGTCGACGTCGGAGACGTGTCTTCCTGTTGGTCTCGTTGAAGCAGGATTCAAACAAGGAACGTAGCAGAGCTTACTTGGCTGCTGCTGTCGTCAACGGGCGATGATTCAGGTTCGGTGAGCCGTTTGTAGAACGTTCGTTTCGCCGCGCGCTGTCCGGAAACGTGGGCACGAGGTAGGTAAAGTCGGATGAACCTACGTCGAGCCCCGTTGTCGAAAAAACCTCCGCCTTAGACGACTGGGAACCCCGCTGAAAATCTGTGAATAGACGTGGAAGGAAAAGGAAAGACGTCCGCACATTCGATGAGTCCTGCCCACTCACAGGGGACATCGACTGCGGATGAGAGAAATTAGAGGCACCGATATGAATTCCGGCTCGCACTTGTGTTTCACGGTGGGCGTTTCGAAGCGTTGGAGGCTCTGGTAGCGGTGGGAACTCGATTTTGAAAGCAGGATCTCCCGCGTGCTCGTAATCCTCGTCGACGTTGTCCGGGGGCTTGAATACATTGTCGATGGCTCGGCGCACCGACGTATGGGAGACACCAAAAATGTATCCAATGTCCCCGACCGACCAACATTTCGTCGCGTTGCGCGACATGATGCGGCATATGGCTCGCCCAGTGTGATTCAAGACTTTTGCCTTCCCTCTTTGGCCAGGGCGTCAGAAAACTTCCATGGAGCAATCGCAACGTACTTGGGAAAGATCGTCCGCTGCACCTCCTTGTTCTCCAGAAAGTTCTTGCAGGTCGGGTTGTCGCGCTTGTCTGGGTCGAGTGGGTCACCACACGTACCGACGGCCTTTTTGCCGCGTCCTTCGCCTTGAGTCTCAACAGCTTCGCCTTGTGCCTGTGCTTTCGCGGCCATGTCTTCCAACCATTGCTCAATATTGGCAGCCTGGAATATCGTGAACGAGCGAGTCAGATGGCAGCCGTCCGAGTACGCACCGCTTTGTATCCTCTGATGACGCGATTATTTCCGACCGCGTAAAGCGCTTTGTCTGTATCCTCGTCGAGATTGCCTTCAAGGAAAGCATCGATGTGGCTCGGCGTTAAGCGTGCGATGCAGTCAAGAGAGATCCATCTGCTGTTGCGCACCGAGCATAAATATCCTTCCGCACACGGCTTGAAAATCCGGAGATACTCACAACTCGCTTTTTGGGAGGAACCAAATAGGATAGTACGTTTCTTCTTTTGGAGCTTTTTCGTCGCCCTCCGCCGTCGGGCCTGTTTTGGGGCGAGTAAGGTCCATCCAGTCTGGAAGATCCGCTTCGTAGGCAACGTACAAGGCGTTGAGTCTTCTCGAAATAGAGTTTTTTGAACGGACTCACCATTGCAGGCAGAAGAGGCAAAAAGCTCTCTTTTGCCAAGACCAAATCACCGGCTTCGAACTTGTCTTCCACGCCCATGTCGGGGAGTGTCACTTGAGAGGACGCAGTCTTTTGTTTGCCTTTCAGAGGAAAGGGAAGGGGCGAGCGAGAGCGGGTATGAAACTGTAGGCTCAGGAAGGTGTGGTTCGTACAAAACTTGAGTATATTGCTCAAGTTTTGGAGGCGGGGAGTCCATGGTGACGGTAGGAAGCAAGGAGCGAGATGCGATGATCCGTTGTTGATGCCTGTTTGCATTTTGACACGTGCGCTTGATCTCCTTTCTTGTGCTTCGGCTGGGTCTCTTATGCAGGCCCCGCTTGGTTCTCGATAGACGATCATTGGCGAACGAAAGTACATGCTTACTTTTCCATTCCATACGAGTCCATCGAGCAGCGACTATCGTCTACCGACAATGTCCGAGATACCCGAGCAAAACCTCAGTGTACTTGGCTCTTACCATTTCAATAATACCAGATATGAATCGTCCCTCAACGAGTGTCCTCAAGTGCGGTGCAAAAAGGAATAAAGGAATTCCAATATTATCTACGTACGACAGCAACCACGGAATGAGAATTCGGCACCCGCAACCGATTCATCATCATCAACGACGCAAAGCCATTCTCAGTGCAAGCAGCTCCAGCGACTTCATGCCCTCTTGTGCGCCGAGTAATGAATTATCAGCTCCGTCAAGAACCAATCGTTTAACAATCGTCCACTGCTGGTCACTTGTCCGCGACTCGCGTAGTGCTGCCAAATCGAGGCCTTGGTCTGCGAGCAGCTTGTCGTAGCTCGATAGGTTCCAAGCCCATTGCGTTGGCGAGTACGCGGGAGAGAGTCGTCGGCGTTGTCGTCGTCGTGTTCACAGCCGGACGAGGCTACAATAATGAGTAATCGTCGCGAAAATTCAACCTGGGGAAAAAAGGCGACTAACGTTCTCCAGGCCTTTCCCCTTTCTACTCCCAATCATCGTTTCGAACTTGTTGACGTATTCGAACGGCGACACCCCCATCGAGCGCACCACAGGCATGCATATGGACGAAAGTTGATGTAGCTCGTCCTGCTTCCATTCTGCAAGCACCGGCAGCCGTTCCAAGGAGAGACCAAGTGTCTCAAGTTGCGCAGCACCGGCAGTTGCCCGTTCGTCCGAAATCCCAAGCGTGTCGCGGAGGAGTGTCGAAAGTGTCTGTTCGTGTTTGTTGATGTTGTTTTCGATCGGGTTTACAGCCGGCGGCAGTTTCTGTCCAACGGTGGGCGAATTCGAGGCACATACACCGCTACCCTGTGTTGCCGTAGGTAGTGAAGCGCTCGAGATGGACTGGTGCTCTTGCGACGAGGGTTGAGATGCCACCGGACGACTCGTGGGAACAGGCCGACGTGGCAATTGCGGGCCTGGGCCAAACGAGAACAGAGGGATTGGGGCCAAACGAGAACAGAGGGATCTAGATGCAAATGGGCTCAGCGTGGACTAAACATTGGGCGGATAGAGCATACACCGCTACCCTGTGTTGCTGTAGGTCGCGAAGCGCTCGAAATACCCTGTCGCTCTTGCGGCGAGTGTTGAGATGCGACCGGAGGCCGAGTGGGAAGAGGCCGACGTGGAAATTGCAGGCCTGGACCAAACGAGAACAGTGGGGATCTAGATGCAAGTGGGCTGAGCGCGGGGGGCAAAGGTGAATAGCGGCAACATACGGAATGAGTTTCAAGGTTAACTGCCGGCGGACTCGAGCTCGCAGGATGAAAGTTGACGGGACTTGCAGCGGAATGCGAGACTCCGACATTATTCAACTTCTTCTGCGGCATATTAGTTGATAAAGTTGCTCGCAGGATTTTCAGACGCGGCTGTCTTACCAATGGAATAGGCAAGAATACAGCTCCGGGATTGGCTTTACCGATATCGAGTCGTTTGGTGGGCGGAAAGGTAGAGAAACGCTAATAGAGATTTCAACCAACCAAATGTGTGGAAGCGCGTGGAAGCTCACCGGCGCAGCGCTACCGTTGACACACGATGGGGAATCTTTGTCGACCGCCGCCTGCTCCTGTGCCTATAGAGATTTCAACCAATGAAAATGTGTGGAAGGGCGGTGGAAGCTGACGGGCACAGAGCTGCGTGTGGCACGCGATGGAGGAGATTCGTCAACAGTCTCCTCTAGTCGGCGCTTCTTGGCGGGGCGGTTAAAATACGGGTTATTTTCCCAATCCTCGAGTTCCTCGTTTGGCTGGCGGGGTTCTTGGATGATCTGTTTACACCTTTTCTTTGCGGCGCGTTCTGAGGCTGGAGTTTTCGAGGAAGACGCGACGGATTGCTGTGACAACCATGGGTGAGGCGTATCTCTTTGCTGCGTGAGCTGGTGGGCGTACCATTGACTTGGTCGGATGGATCTTCTCGCCTTCTGGGATCGGAGGGAATATCGTCTTGAATCCTTGACCGGCAAACTCGTAGTCCCGGGAGGTGTCGTCGACGCGGAGTTCATCTCCGTACGGGTCATTGTTCAGGGCGAAGCGGATGGTGTGGGCTGACAGCCCGAAGATACGCGCAATGTCCTTCGCCGGCCAGCAGTTGTCTTCCGAATCGTTGTCGTGTGCAATCCGGCAGATCGCACGGCCTTTTCTATCGAGCGCTTTGGACTTGCGACTGGATGTTTTTCAGTGAGCTTCGCATCCCGCCCCTATTGCGCGTGGGTGGCATACGTTATGTGAATGGTTCTGGCCACCGGGGTGTTCGTTGTAAAGTGTTCGGGGGTGGGGTTGTCCCTCTTGCCGGTGTCGCTGTAGTACTCAGAGTCGTCGTCCGAGTCGTCGTTTCCTGGCATGATGGGGGTAGAAAGAAAGGAGCGCAAGCGGTGTTGATTTGTTTGCGCTTGTTAACTCCTGGTCCATGCACTCAGGAGTGATCATTCGATCGGACATGAAACAATAATCACGCGCAACGCTCATCCGGCAACGCGTCTTTGAAATTTGTCTGAGGTATTTCAAAATCTGGTAGTCATGACGAAGGCTACGAGGCCCGTACTTACCTGTTGAATATCCGCTGTTGGGTTGCGCGGAAAATCGGCAAACGATACTTTATCTGCGGTGTATAATCCGTGAATCTTTGGTTGCGGACGAGCTTCTCGGCGTTGAATCGTCCCTACCTGATTTCACAACTCCCACCCCATCTTTGGCGTCGGCAAGCCTTGAAAAAGTTCTGCCAAGCGAGTCAGAGCGAGTCTGGTGACCGTGGTCCGTGCGCAGTCTCACCTTTATCACAAGCATTGCCTGACGACGACGATAAGTAAGTGACCATCGATTTGGAGCGAAGACGGATTCTAATGAGCAGTACTTCTGGGCAGCGGCCAGGTCGACACGCGAGACAAATTCGTCGATCGGTGTATCGATGCGAAGATTGCGAACTTGGGCCGGACGCGGTTGTTGCGACGCGCGCGGATTGAATTTTACGAAGGAAGGTAGTGTAAGGCCGTAGTTGAATAATACAATGTCCATTCTTCAACTCTGCCATATGGTTGAAATACTGGGACATTATTATGAGCAAATTGACACAGGTTGGGATTGTGGCAACACAGGTTGAGTCCAACCTGTGTCCGTTTTTTTCTGGTTGAACAAGAGAAAAATAAAGACACAGGTCGGACAGATTTGAGCCACACTGCCATGTTTCCCTGACACAGGTGAATTGCTCAACTTTGTCACAGTCGGGTTGCCAACTGATCATATATGATGTGATCATATCGTTGATATATGGTTGCAATATTATACTTGCGGGTCTACAGCCTGAACTGTGAGTTTAACTAAGACAGATGGTAGCTACGTTAGGGTGGCTATCCTAACACTACAATCTACCAAAGGAACACACCAATTCCTGGGGATTGATGGCTGCTAGACTCGACTGGCCGGCCCTCACGAGGCTGGCCTGTTGGTTAAAACCCCTGCGAAAAACCCAGTGGGAAAAATCACAGTAGAACCTTGTCAGAGTTCCCTCCTCCCAGGTTCAAATCCCCGGCATCCACCATTTTTTGGTGCAAGTTGTTTATCTCTCTCTACAGCCCATCTGTTGTACCATCAGCACTTGATGATGAGATATTGATGAGTGTGACTGGGAGAATTCCACACCTGTGCAGGATTTCTGCCATGGTCCCACCTGTGTATTCATAATTCTACCTGTGTTTTGTAATATACATGAACTGCCTGCAGCTGTGTTGCATTTTTGCCCTCAATTCAACCTGTGTTGAGAACCCCCACTTGTGCTTCATTCCATCCAAGCTGTGTCGAAAACGCTCAACCTGTGTGGATTTTGGTCAAAAAGCACTGAGTTGTGTGCATTTTGAATAATGTCCCGGTATTTCACCCATACTGCCATGTCAAATTGATTCTATGGTTGAAATACTGTAACAGTATTCCAGTGAGAACCGCACAGGTTATAGCTCATGTGCGGCACAGGTTGGTCTCAACCTGCGTGGTGAATTGTATTTGATCAGACATAGGTTCAGTTGAGATGTGCAACACAGGTTGGGACATTCTTGCAACACAGGTTGACCAGATCCGCAAAAGGTCCCCAACACTAATTGATGCACACCTGATTGCAATGCCAAAGGATCAGACAAGCCGCCGGCCGAATGGTCGCCGAGCTAAGCCGTATTTTAAATCAGAGGAGGGAAAGGATTCCCCTAGAGCAAAATTCAAGTCAGTGGTAGATTGCTTGCATTGAGCAAAAGCCTATTTGTTTGAATGTGTTTCCTTTATCATTCCCGACTCTCCTCAGCTGCAAAAATAGGCAACATCATTGCAGCCCAACAGCACATTGTTCAAATTGTCCCTTAGGAGGAGTTTAAAATTGTCTCTTGGTCGGATACATCCCCTAGGACACTAAGAAAGCTCCTTGTGTATTACTAGTACAGTATACACCATGGTACAGTGCAGGGGGGATTGCCGTGATAGAACATCACAGCAATCATTATGTTTCTGATGCACTATTTTGGCCTGGCAGCCCAAAGCTTGACCTGTGTTGGGTACTTTCACACAAACCTGCCGTGTAAATGTGAAGATACACTGACCTGTGTCTTGCTGGACATGGTTCATACAACCTGTGTTGCATCTTATGACCTGTGTAGAACAGTCCACAACCTGTGTCAAAATTGCTCAACCTGTAGTGCTGTGAATACTGTTACACTATTTCAACCATATGTATGGGGTGAAATACTGGGACATTATTCAAAATGCACACAACTCAGTGCTTTTTGACCAAAATCCACACAGGTTGAGCATTTTCGACACATCTTGGACGGAATGAAGCACAAGTGGCGGTATATCAACACAGGTTGAATGGAGGGCAAAAATACAACACAGCTGCAGGCAGTTCATGTATATTACAAAACACAGGTAGAATTATGAATACACAGGTGGGACCGTGGCAGAAATCCTGCACAGGTGTGGAATTCTCCCAGTCACACTCATCAATATCTCATCATCAAGTGCTGATGGTACAACAGATGGGCTGTAGTTAGTAGAGAGAGAGATAAATAATTTGCACCAAAGACTGGTGGATGCTGGGGATTCAAATATTCAAACCTGCCAGTGGGAGGAGGGAACTCCGACCAGGTCCCAACCGTGATTTTTCCCACTGGGTTTTTCGCGGGTTTAACCAGCAGGCCAGCCTCGTGAGGGCCGGTCAGTCGAGGTGTAGAGAGTCTAGCAGTCAATCCCCTGGAATCGGTGTGTTCCTTTGGTGGATTGTAGTGGTAGGATAGCCACCCTCACGTGGCTATCATCTGTAGAACTCACAGTTTAGGCTGTGGACCCGCGAGTATAATATTGCAACCATATGATCACATCATATATGATCAGTTGGCAACCCGACTGTGACGAAGTTGAGCAATTCACCTGTGTCAGGAAAATATGGCGGTGTGGCTCAAATCTGTCTGACCTGTGTCTTTATTTTTCTCTGGTTCACCCAGAAAAAACAGACACAGGTTGGACTCAACCTGTGTTGCCACAATCCCAACCTGTGTCAATTTGCCCATAATAGTGTCCCAGTATTTCAACCATACATATGATTCAAAAAGGGATCACTTTTGCAGCACAAGATGTACACGACAGAGACGACGAACAATCAACGCTCGCAGCTCAAGAAATCTCCCCCACCTCATACTCCTCCTCTTGAGCCTCTGCCCGCCGATTCATCTCTTTCACCCACGGCGCATACTCCGCTCTCTCATTCAAAAAGTCCGTCCGCCTCGCCGTTGTCGCCCTCAGCCCATCCCCGATAATCTCCCCAGTCTTGACGTCCGCGTGCGCTACAATACAGGCCTGAGCGAATCGGACATGGTCCCAAGCCCCCGCAAGCCCCGGTTCGCGCACCGACAGCGCACGAGTCCATTCGTCGAGGCCCGTCATGTTGAGGCTGCCGCGGAGTTTTTTGATCGCTTTGCAGATGGGTCGGTTGTGGCGCCACGAGATCTTTCCATGCCGCGGATTGGCACTGGGGGACTCGGGTTTCAATACCGGGAGCAGATTTAAACAAGCGCGGGACGTACCTCGCTGCTGCAGTAACGGACAACCCCACAACCAGAACAGATCTGGGCCGGCCCGTTAGGCTTGTGTTCACATTCGATGTAAAGACACTAAGGATCGGGTCAGAACTGAAACGTACTCGCATGCAGGAGACGACGAACCTGATCGCGGCTGCGGACTTCAAGCATGGTCTTGAACGCAAGGGTGAAGATACCCGCCGGCGACGCGGCGAACAATTCGAGCTCCCGCCTCATCTGCGGCTGTTGACCCGCCTGCATCGTCTTGATACGGAAGCACCACGTGCGAACATCGCCGAGTACAGGCAGCTCGCCCCTCGAGCACCTCTGCGATGGCGTCAACGCGCACGGCCAGCGGATACAGTTCCTTGATGTTCTCCAGGTAGGACGAGACCATCCAGCTGGTGTCTATTATTTCCAAGTCGGTGAAGAAACAGGCGACGGAGGTCGTGGTTTGGGTGTGAACGTGTGTAACGCGTGCGCATTGTTGTGCTGGAAGCCCTTGACGCAGTCCTCGAGGTGAATGAGCGGGTATTTGATGACGAATGGTAGCGGGACGAGCATGCAAGCGAAAGGATCCCAGAACCGTGCGATGGCACTCATCACGGGGAGTACGCCTGGTTCGAAAAGCGCCCACTGACCCAAGCCCATGATGACCTCATGCTCGCCGGCTGGATGACGAGGGAAGAGATCTTTAGCGCTGTTTGGCCACGGCTGATCCTCGTTCGAGACACCACTCTTCCGCGCACGGAATTCTCCTGGGCTAAGCTGACGCAGGGACGCGAGCAACTCATGGCAGATGCGTGAGATGAAGTCGCCCCAGACACAGCAGCCGGGATTGGCACCACGGGAATGGAAAGGTTGAGCGCGAATCGCAGGTTTGCATCGGCAAATCGTGAGGCGGTCCAACACCGTCGGAAAACAGTCGTGGTCGTGCTGTGGTCCCGACGGTCCCACGTAGGTGGAGAGCAGTGTCATTATAGCGCGTAGGATTGGCGCTTGGAGGAGGGAGACGGCTGCACTGGGGGACCCGGGGAAACATTTTTTGAAGTATCGAAAGCATTGCGAGCGCGCAGCAGGCATCTTCATGCATTGGATTGCGCAAGGAGAAGAGAAGCAAAGTGCGCTCTGCTTCGGAGGCACTGGTCGCAGACATGGCGAAAAGCGAATTTTGGGGCGACGGCTCAGTGGCACTCGGTGGCGGTCAGAAGCAAGAGAGGTGGTCACGGCGTTATGCCTTCTCACGATCACCTGGAGTCCTTCTCTGAGCAGCCGAGAGGGCGGATCGGACGGCTTAGCAGCCGAGGTGTGGTCGGCACACTCAAGCTCCGTCGGCACATCAAGATCCGCTATATATTACAAGCCGCTTCGTGGTGTTGCTTGGCATCCATCCGCACACAGCTTCTCGCGAACCCTCCTCTCGTTTAAAATCTACAATGCATGTATTAGTACGGGATCAGCACACAAAGCAAACACGATAATGTTCCTCTATTGAATCCGCAGTACTCTCGCATCCCAGACACACCGTACGATGTCGAACGAGTGTCCGCGGAGGACGTCCCGCACATCACGCCATGGGCGCAGCACGCTCTGCAGCTGGTGTTCGTGAATGAGGGAGGCGCGATGTTGTATCCTGTGAAGGGGCCAATGAATAAATCGCCGCAGGAGCGGACAATTTAATTAGAGCCTACAATCGCAGCTCCTCCGTAATGTGATCCAGCTCAGCGTCGTTCGGGTGGTGTGCATTAAACGCAGTCTCGGCACCATCGACGGCTTCCCGCAACTTCTTTTCCAACCGGCTTGGCGACAACAGCCACGCGAGAAAGACAAGTGCGAGCAGGGAGCCGTAGCTGTAGTATATTGGCAAAATACCCTGGATATAACCAGGGGACTGGATTGCAAAATGTGTGGATACAACCAGCGAGTGGTTCTAACCGTGCAATATGCTCATAATAGCTGCAGCAGCTTCTGGCTTCCGGCACCCCGGCTTGGGTGGTTAATAGAGCGATGGGATCAACACAGCGGCTTGGGACCGCATTCGGGGGGATATTCGCATGGATTTCGGGGACCATATGGGGACGTTTGGTCATCCAGGATCGTCGGGGTTGGCATCAATATCATTGCGCCTACTCTGTCAGCTCCGCGTCTGTCCGTTGACACCCGTCTGGTCCCGCCCGTCGGCTCCCGCCCGCCCGCCGGCTCCCGCCCCACCTGTCACATCCCGCCCGCCTGTCACATCCCGCCCTGCCCGTCACATCCCACATTTCTTCTTCTCATTCCTTCCACCAGCTTCTCCTTTTCTGCCTCCCTTCAACCTTGGCCCTCCCTTGCCGTTTTGCATGCTGGGGTGGTTGGTTCTGTTTTAGGACGTTCCGAAGGTAGCACATGGACATCAACTTCTCTTGATCATCTTTCGTTGGCTACGCCGGGTACCCGGCTGTTGCGACACCCGACCCGCGTCAAACTGGTTGCTCTTTCCCCCCATCGCCCTCCACCGGCATAGCCGCCGCGTTCCTCTCGATGGCACCCTCTCTTCCCTCCAACGACCCGCCCACTCAGACATCGCTGAAAACATCAAGTCCAGCTTGTGCTGCCTCAAGGGCTTAGTTTCCGGTCCTGCCCTTCAAGTTTCAAGCCTGGCCAACGCGGAAAAGCCTGGCCAACGCCCACCTCGAACACCATCGATCCCTCTGGCTTCAAGTTCGAGCATCGCCTCAGCCATCCACTGATAACGACGGAGGTGGGGAATGTATTAGTACTGGTGAGCCTTGAGAAGCGGGACGCCATCGAGCTCAGGTGCGTATTCTATTCTCCGAGTCTATAGCATGCCGCTGATCACATTTGTCCTATACTTTCCTCGTCTCCGCCCTACGCGCGCACCCACGGACAACCTCTTCGGCCCAGCTCGTCGCCAGAAGACCGCGGCGAATGGTGCCCGGGAAATCTATGCGCGTCTACCACTCGTGTGCCACGCTCGGGTTGGGGAGCGCACAGCTTCGAGGACGCGGAACGTGGGGTGTCGAGGCTGCGATTTCTTTTCTCGAGGCTGCGATTTCTTTTCGTACCGTGATGTACCACCCGCAGTAGCGTAGGAATACATGAATTATCTACCGAATCCTAACTGGGACCCGACTGGGACGATAATGACACGGGACTAGAACAACACTGGCTCGGAGCTGGCAGCATCGAGTTCTGGTGAGGCTGGCGACGTCTGGCAGCGCCTTTGAGTTTTCCTGATGAGGGTCTTCTCGTGAAGCCTCTTTGCGGGCGGTAGAGCACAAACTTTTCTTGATATCTTGTGGAGGCTACGTGCAAGGCGACTCTTGACAGAGGTACTGCGTAGGTGCCATCGGTGGTGGCAGAAAGAAAGGAGGAAGCGTCGAGGAAGCGTGGTGATTGACGCCTATATCGACTCCCTCTAGCCGCTGCAAGTACGTTGAGGCTTCGAAAGAGCTGTATGGTCATCAAGGCCTTCACCGCAAATCGGAATATATGATTTTTGTGGTCGTGAGTGAAGGAGCCGAAATCTATACCAGAGCAAAGTAGTGGATAGTATGATAAATTTAGGTTTTGAAGGTGATTCCAGCGTTCGACAGCAAGCATTGCTCCAACACACCCAGAAAATCCCAGAAAATTTGACAAGGTAGCCAGTTTGCTTCCTCTGCTGAGCCCGCAGGAATTGAAGCAAAGGTATTTGGTGTGGCCAGGAAGTGAAGCATGAGCGTGGATGTGGCGGTGAGGTGAGTTCGCGATGATTTGAGGTGAGTTCGCCATCCCAAAATCATTATACACTCCATCTCGCATTTGGAGTCAGTTTGGCATGTACCCAAAGGTGGAACATTATTCAAGGGAAAGCAAGAGGCAGAGAAGGCCTGTGCTCGCTTTGACTTCTCGGTCCAAGACACGCGTGATTCTCACTGGCTGATGACTGCAGGAATAAATAATTCTGGACTAT
This sequence comes from Mycena amicta, assembly GCA_029282125.1. Taxonomy (NCBI): domain Eukaryota; kingdom Fungi; phylum Basidiomycota; class Agaricomycetes; order Agaricales; family Mycenaceae; genus Mycena; species Mycena amicta. The sequence continues at coordinate 24,103 of JARIHP010000191.1, read as the reverse complement.
GGATGGACAGTGCATTGCGGAGTGGATAGAGATTATACGCGAGGGGATATAGATTAAGTTCACCGAGTATGATACACGGACGCAGGTTGTGTGAAGTATGCGATGGTGTTGGTGTAGCTTCAAGGAACAGTCAAAAGTGATTCGACGAGACGATACACGATGCATACCGTGACGGTGTATGGCTTCGGTGACGAGGTAGAAGAGTGTGGGTGAGCGTGGGTGAGCCCTAATTGAGATCGCCGCTGAATGGGGGTCCAATGGGATGGCGGGTACAGCGGGCGGGGTAGGTGCCGCCAGCGACTTTCATCGTCCTAGATCGGAAGGAAGGCGGCGAGCGATATGGGAGAGAGTGCGGGTACACGATAGAGCATTGCCGGATGTTGGAATAGCAGCATACTACAAGAATACCAGTTAGTGGGGGCAACAGCTCAATATGGACGGGACAAACACACCAATGGGTGCAGGATGTGTTGCCATGGCTTGGAGACTTCGCATTGGGTTGGAGGCGAGTGGGAGAGCGCGCGCAGGACGCTCCGAGCCGGTGCAGAACAATGGGGTGGATGGGGTGGGCAGGGTACCAGGCGGGTTTGTATGCTGGTAGTATTTGACGTTTTTAACGTGAGGTGGTGTCGTCTGAGGTGTATTTGACAAAGGATATGATGTCAGATTGGCTCTGGATGCCTACAATAACGAGAAACTGAAGATGGATGAGTCAAGGCCAAGTGCGCAACTTTATGACACACTGGAGACAAGAGAAGAACTGAAAACGCATGGAGTGTGTTCCTTGAGGTCGTCCCATGCAGGGGAGCGCTGCAGCGAAGCCGTAAAGCTTGAGGTAAAGCCGAGCAGACGAGGAGGGCGGGAGGGGAGGCGTTGATGGTGCCGTGAATCCAGAGCCATTGCGGCGCTGAAAAGGTGCTATAGCAAGCAGAGAGGATCCCAGACGAGTGCTCGATGAGGCCCCAAGGCGCTGCTGGGCAGAGGAAGGCGTTGAGGAAGGTCGGGGTGGTGGACGGAAATGAGAGTGATGGGTGTCACGCAGGGTGACACCGGCCCGGTAGCCATCCGCCAAGTTTTGACGTGCGGGGATATAAACCTAGCCGGCAGCCCGCGCGCCTGAAAAGTGACGACCAACTCGCGACCAACCGCGAGCCTTTGGCATTCATGGGTTGGGTTTTTGGCGTGGTTTGAGGACAATACTAGTCTCGGGTTTGGGCCGGCGGGAGAGAGAGGTAGAGGCAGGAGGGGCGGGAGGGCGGGTGGGGAGAGAAAGTTGGGTGGGGGGGGGGGGGGGGGGATGGGGGGGGTAAAGGACGAGCGTAGATGCAACCGGCGCCGGGATCTGCAAGCCCAAGCGGTCCTTTTGATCGCTCAAAAGGGACCGTGAGCGATCAAAAGGACCGTTTGGGGACAGCTCAGGCTCGTCCCGATGATGATGGGAAGCCGCCTGAAGCCGAGGTTGATGTTCATGATGTGTCACAGATTCGCCTTAGCGGTGTGTTTCCAAGACCCACGGTTGTAACCACCCCCTGGTTGTATCCGGTTGATTTGCAATCGGCTCGCCTGGTTACAACCAGGCACTTTTCGAAAAGTCTACGACTACAGGTGGAGCAGGGCCCCGATGCTGATGAGCGTGCACCGCAAACAAGGTAGGATCGCGACAACGTCGTCAAGGGGCGGCGCACGCGATACGAGAGGAGGAGGGGGAGAGGGTATTTGTGTCGGGAGTTGGAGCCATGGCAAAGTTCGGAAGGTCGCTGTAGGACTTATGAAGCGCTTCAGAGAATCTAGACATTCTACAGCATTCAGCGATCTAGATCTCGCAAAGTTAGCGTCAATATATATACCGTAGGAGATGTTGTATCAGTGGTCGAGCCTCGACCTCGACCGCGACCCTTATAGAACCAATGGGACGATAACGAATTGGATTGCCAGTGAAAACAGCATTGGTTTGAGAGCAGGCCTATGAGGGAAAGGCTAGACTCCGCCAGCGGGGGTGGAGCCAATTGACTGGCTTCAGACGGGTATTGGATGGCGAGCCTCGACTCTTCAGTGGAGCAATACGACTGGAGGAAGGATGCATTCCGGTGGGGATGAAATCCAGAGTCGTCTCGAATAGACGGGATGCGCCGAGCTGGCGTGAAAAGATCTAGTCCTCCTGCGAAGCAAAAACCCATCGACGAGTAGTGCGGTCCACGAAGGCGCCTTACCAAATCGCTAGCGAGGTACTTTTCGATAGGTCTATTCCAGATATCGCGTGGAATGGCAGTACCCCAAGATATTGGCCAAATTCATACAGTGCGACGCCCACAAAAGCTTAAAAGCCATACAATGCAAGAACCCGCCGGTCGACGCGGGCGCCGCTGGCGCCAAGGCTCTGAGGTTCGCGGTAGGACCAGAGGCCAGAGGATCCGGTGGGGGGCAGAGTAAGGACTGTGCAAATGAGGCCGACGATCTCCGGGATTCTGAGCCATCATGGTGTGAGAAGTGGAAGAACAAAAGCAAGGGGGTGCCAACTTTCGAAAATCGGATATAGGGTCGGAAAGTTTTTTTCCGGCCGTCGGGGACCCCCCCCCCCCTGCTTACTATATCGGGTAGTGATTTCTCACGATAAGATAAGATAAGATCACGTGCACCTTCGAACCAGCCGGCGCCAACATTAAAAAAAAATGAGAATGTTTGCGGTCTTATTACAGTATAGATTACATATAGGGATGTATTATAGACCTCCTGGCCTTCCATTTACCTGCCAGGTGCTTTATTTTCAAACAGCGTCTATATGAGTGTGACAAAAGTGTGACTGACATCATGTCACTGCTAAGCGCAAAAAATACACGAGCAAAAGTTCTAAAGTGGTTTTAAGTGGTTTTGGGGGTGTTTTAGACAGTTATGAGACCTGGTTGTAATACCTCTCAAAACTTTTTTTTCGGCTTGGGGGGGACCCCCCCCCCCTACCCCATGTCACTGATAGGCATCTTGGCACCCCCTTGAACAAAAGATGACAGGGCACCGCATTGGGTCATGCGACAGCGGCATGTCACGCGCGGCGCGCCGTGATCATACATACAAGGCAGGGGCTGCGCTTCGCTCCGCCCAAGGACCTGGAGCTGAGTCCAGAGCTCAGACTCGGAGTACAGTGATTCATCTTCAAAAAAAAGCGAGGGACTATCAGGATTGAAATTAAATGCCAGTCTACAATTACACAATCAAAGTAAGCAACACTCGTCTGCATCATCTCCGGGTTGCCCATTCACAGTTTCTGACTCCTAGACTCATTCCACCGGCCGTCCACCGGCCGTGTACACCATGCGAGCTGCAGCGAGCAACGGAGTAGGTAATCTTCGAAGTCTGTTGATAATCAGTAGGCAAGGCAGGAGAGAAATGACGACATACGGCGTTCAGAGTACGTCGACTCTAATGGTTATCGAGGCTGTCGCATTGCAAATACATCCAAATACATCTTGAATCTGTTCCAGTCTATCAATTGTAGGTAAGCAGCGAGTGAGCGTGAACGTAACTTGGCGGAAACCCGATTCATGTGCTACGCTGCATCCGATCGTCGCATCGAAGTTCCTGCGGAAAAAGTGGATGAGAGCTTAACGAATGAACAGAAGTTGAAGAGAAGTACAAACACACCCATATCCAGCGACTCGATAGTTGCTCGCTCACGCTGGAATTCGTTGGCATGGCGGCGCGAACAGCGGTGCCATTGAGCGGCGTCAAACACCTTGATACGGCAGCCGTGACTGTGTCGACGGAGCTGGAAGAGATTAGAGGTGAGTTCAGTAGCAATAGCGGTCTCACGCACCAACAATTGCAAGCATCCTGACGTGCATCGTCGTCGAGTGGACGGTCGGCGGCTCGGAAGTAACAAAGTTGAAATGTCTTTTGAGTTGCGGAGGGGGGGTGGGGAGATGTGGTGAACAATCCGGCTGTTTGGGAATAGAGGAGACACCGAGTGGGACAGCAGGGTAAGCGCTCGACACTCGACGATCTCCCACATCCCTCAACGTCCATCGTGTGCTTGTACGGTCGCCTTCGGGTCATTGAGCTGGTGCAGCGCGGAGCATGATACAAACACTTGACGATGACGAATAGCTTGAGGATGCGAGTCATCGCGAGCACTTGATGACGCGAGAGCTTGAGAGACTTGCACTGGCAGAGCTGGCGACGCGGGAACTTGATACACTTGCAGTGTTGACTTGGACATGGTCTTGATTCGGAGGGCTGCGATGTATTGAGATGGCAAGCGTTGACCTATTTGGCAGGAGGACGACATCCGATGGTGAAGGGCAGAAGGAAGAAGCAAAGATGGGATCAAAGTACGACTGCTTTAACCCTGAAAGTTGCAGCGCCCCGCGCTAACTTATCCCTCAGATCGCAAGAGCCCGCGGAGACTTACACGATGCGCACAGCCTTTTAGCTGCGCGAGTGAGGCCAGATGACTGAGTCGACTCGACATGAGGCTAGTTTTGAGCGCTTCTCGGGCGCTTACTCGGCGCTTGAGGCGTGGGATGGGATCGAGAAGCTGATAAAATTCCCCGAAAAGGTAAGCTTGAACCCAGCATGATGTGCGCAGCAGTCAGGCGGTGCGATGGCATCAATTTTCAGGTAGTTTCGTTCAGAGAAGGGTAATAAGTAATCCGGCGATTGCGAAGGTTACTGTCGGTCTGGATGCCTCTCTGGATGCAGGTCAAGGTAGTTATTCATTCATGATCCAGGAATGCAGAAAAGGAAAAGGAAAAGGAAAAGGAAAGAAGAGGAAAAGGAGACGGAGAACTTGAAGAACTAAAAACAAGTCTCCAATCCGAGTCGCCATGACCAGCGCTCGGGTCGACCGAGGAACTCCCTCTTGAGCTCGTACCACATGCGGTGCAAATATGAGCTGAGGATGCGCGACGAGTATGTACGCTAGTGTTGCCGTTGGCTGGCTCGGCTAAGGCTAGCCAATAAGCCAAGCCGATACCAGCCAGCCAAAGCCAAGCCGTTAGGGCATGGCTTGAACCGGCTTGGCTTGGCTTGAAGCCGGCTTACCTTTAGCTCAACAACGGCTAGGGTACACAAACCCTCCCCCAGTACTTCCTTCCATCCATTGGCAACATCAGCGACGCGTAACAAGCTCAAGCCGATAGTCCGGGAGGTTGTGATTTGGCATGCTGTTTTTTTAGTACCACTGCATCCAGCATGAACCAAAACCCAAACCAACACATAGCCAAAGTCTGTTGGTATCCATCGAAATTTCGCTAGAACACGCTGCGGCACGGTCCGCACGGACATCAGTGTGCGATTGATCCACACAACTGGACAGAACGAATGGTGGTTTTGCACTGTGAATGGGTCAGACTCAACATGGATGACTTCGGAGGACATCCTTGACCATCTAATTCAAGTTTTCATCTCAATAACTCTCGGAACTTGGCTAAATTTACCTATCAACTCAATTCTTGTGATTTATCCGAAAAACAGTAAACTCATCGAGTAGAAAACATCCTACGCAACGGCTCAGTATGCCTCGGACATACTGGACCATTTCTGACTCGAAGCCAATAGCTAGCCATGGCTGAGCCATAGCCAGTTGGAGCCGAGCCGTTTGTAATTGGCTCGGCTTGGCTGCGGCCTTATTGGCTCGGCTTCAAACGGCTCCGGGCCAAAGCCAGTCGCAGCCAGCCAACGGCAACACTAATGTACGCGCTGCTGGTCTTCTGGCTCAGAGCCTGAGAGTTGATCAGAGGTGAACTTGACAATATGCACGAGGTTCAGAGATCTAGATTGCAGGTTGTTTGCAATGGGAAAACGACTAGGAAGACTCGACCCTTCTGAGGTACTGTGGGTAGGTAGTTATGCATTCCGGAAATCAAGGTGTGGAAGCGCAATGCAAAAAGAAAGAAAAGAAAAGAAACAGTGTGCTCGAGGGGCAGAACCAGCGCTCAGGTCGACCGAGGAAATCACTCTGCAACTTATCAAACATCTTATCAGCTGTGGTCCTGAGGATGCGCGACGAGTATGTACGCGCCGCTGATTTACTGGCTCAGAGGTGAACCTGTCCATATGCTTGCCAGCGAGGTTCAGAGATCTAAATCGCACTTTGATTGCAAGGGGAAGACGACGAGGAATACTCGGCCCTTCTCACGCTTACGACTGTTACCTAGGGAGGTAGCTAGTGATGCATTGCGGAAATCAAGGTGAATGCAAAATAAAATACATCTTTACCATTATAACCAGCGCTCGGATCGACCGAGGAACTCCCTCTTGAACTCGTATCACGCAGGTTGCAAACATGATCTGAGGATGCGCGACGAGCATGTACGCGCGGCTGGTTTACTGGCTGATAGGTGATCCTGACCATATGCCTGAGATGGGTTCACTTTGATTGACCTTCTGAAGTAACTTCAGTGGTTAGTTATGCGGTCCGGAGATCAACCTGTGGAAGCGGAATTCAAAAAACAGAAAAGAGCTTAACAACCCCATAACCAGCGCTCGGATCGACCGAGGAAATCCCTCTTGAGCTTTACTCGATACACGCTGCAATATAAGGTGAGGATGCGCGACGAGTATGTACGCGCCGCCAGTTTGCTGGCAATCAGTTGACCTGACCATATGCATACTTATGCCTGAGATGGGTTCTGGGAGGATACCGTTGCGACGAGTTGGCGACAAGATAATTCAAGGGTTTGATTGAGCCCAGCGAGAAGGGTACTGTGCATGTGAACCATAAGGGTGAATAATAATAAAAGAAAAGACAAGAAAAAATCTTCCAGATGTTTTCAGTTCCAGTCACAACTGACCCCCGAGTTGATCGAGGTCCTCAGCGTAACTTCGTGCATACATAGAAGAGCGCATATTGCAGAGGTTACGCGGTTCGTGCCGTCGGTTTGGTGGAGGGGTCGTGCTTGGGGATACTGACCCGATGGGCTGGGCGATTCAGCACAAGGCCAAATCAAGAAAGTTCTGCATAATCGAGCGGCAACGAGGTCCGGCTCAATCTGATAGTTGGGGTTTTGCGGGGAGCCATAACGTGCGATACAAGGAAAGGACAGAGGAAGAGAGGGGAAAAAGCCGAGATCTTCGCTCTCAGAGCCTCTGGCCGAATTGAACGGCAACCCCACCCCATGCAAAGGTCGGGACATGGAGATAGCCCAGGCGGAATGGGCATGGCGAGGCTCATGGATAGCAAAGAGGCGCCTAGAGCAAGGGAAGCTAACTCGAGTGGACGCTGCGGATAGCGACGGGTCGGAATCCAGATGTCCGTGACAAAGTGAATTCACAGAGTGAGATACCACGATTAGTTCTGGTGGATTGGTGCCAAATGAGAATAGCAGAGAACCGGAGCCGGTAACACGCACAATTTTCGCCTATACTGACCCGATGGGCTGGGCGATTCAGCACAAAGCCAAATCAAGAAAGTTCTAGTTCTTGTTTTGCGGAGAACCATAACGTGTGATGCGAAGAGCAGGAAAGGACAGAGGGGGGGGAAAAAGTCGACATCTTCGTTCTTAGAGCCTCTGGCCGAATTGAACGACAGCCCCACCCATGCAAAGGTCGGGACATGGAGATAGGGCCAGGCGGAATGGGCATGGCGAGGCTCATGGATAGGAAAGAAGCGTCGAGAGCAAGGGAGCTAATTGGAGTGGACGCTGCGGATAGCGACGGGTGCGCCCAGATATTCGTTACGAAGTGAATTCAGAGAGTGAGCGACCACAATTAGTTCTAGTGGATTGTTACCAAATGAGAACAGAAGAGAGCCGGAGGTGGTAACACGCACAATTTTCGCCTTCTTCTTCGTCGTCTGCTGCTGGAGGCCCAATCCCGCGAGGAATGCCATGCGCGTCGACGCCCCAGCATACACGAACCCAATGCTTCCCCAGCACATCGCATTCCAATCCGCAACCCTCCAAAATACGTCCAGTCCAAGCGGCGCCATGCTGACGAGATGCCCAAAGTCCGCGATGAGCAGGACGAACAGGAGTCGGCGCCAGGTTTTCAACGAGTTGGTGGAGGAGAGGACGAGGTGCTCGTTGAGGGCGAAGAGAGCAGGTAGAGGTTTGCGAGCTGGAGCAGCACCATGGTGGATTGGGTGCTCAGTGCTGTCGCGAATGGGCGGGATTCCGGGAGGGAGAGGTCGCTAATATAGTCATCTGGACGAAAGGCAGCATAGTAGGCCCCTGCGAGCGCTGAGACGGGCTCGATGTACAAGAAGAAGAGGCGGTTAGAGCAGCGGAATGGAGTCCGTCATCGTCGTCAAGGGTGGGTTCTAGGCCATCAACCATCAACGGCCCGGTGAATTCAGTCTGATTGCCGATCAATAACTTCTTCCCCGACCACGATGTCGAGCCATGTCGCGGTGCTACACCTGGATCTTCCCGTCGAGATGCTCCTCAAGCTCGTGAATACACCGTCATGTCCCCCGCATGCCGTTCTGCTTCAGCCTCCTGAGATAGAGGATATATGCCGTGGGTATACGGATGCGTTGCGGATGCGAGAAGTTAAAACACGCGGTGTGTACAACACGCGTTCATTAGGTCAGCAATCTGTTCTTGACTCCGCACCATCTACAGCAGTAGCACTCGCCATGAGCCAGTCTAATCCTGCTGCGCCGGAATTCAAGTTCGAGACGCGACAGGTGGGCGGCATCCACGTAGCCTCCCTCCCCTCCAAAGGCGAAGACCGTACAATCATCCACAGTTTCGACGGTGGAACATTGATAGCCATATTCGATGGTCTGTCTACACTTTCGCCTTTTTTTTTGCAAGGTGTAACTTCTTTGTGCAGGTCACCACTCCGATGAACTCTCGCAATTCGCTTCAGAATGCCTTCCTCAGTGCGTGGCCAACGCTTTCGACCCCAACGATGAGGGCCCTCGAGAAGAAAATCGTTGCGATGTTTCAGATTTCGACCAATCGCTTATCGCGTCTGTCACCAGCCTCTTCGCGTAAGACGAGGACTGGACCAAATGGACGGACCCCGCGGAGATTCACGGGGTGATAGGCATTCGTGGCGACCCACAGTTCGCTGCCGGTCGACTCGCCGTCGTTGGTACAAACAGTGCTTATGGCAATCATCAACAAAGCCAAGGATTCAGTATGGGTTGTATCTCTCGGGGACTCTTATGCGGGTGCGTGTGCCTTTGGCGGGATTTTGTTAGCCTGTACGGAGCACCCAGTACGTGGGCGTAGCAACGACGGAGAAAATTGCTGCGCTCATCATAAGCGAGGTCCACAACGCCAGCAATGCGGACAAGGTCCAGCGCCTTTGCAGAGAGCACCCAGATGAAGAGAATCTCGTCGTCAACGTTCACGGGCCCCGCGTGCTTGGCTGGCTTGGTGTAACGAGGGGTGCGTAGCCAGCGTACAATATCCACGTATCCTCGAATCACTCACGCGCCCCCAAGCTCTCGGCGATTATCAGTTGAAGGTCGACCGCGCATTTGCGAAGAGTATCCTATCCTACTTCTATCCTGGACCAGTTCCCGGGGATTGCTGGGAAATTTGGGCTAAGGCTGGAAACAACACCCCCGCCCTATCTGTCGTGCATCCCTACTGTGAAGCGGTTCGACCTTCTGGCTGGCGATTTGCTGGTGTTGTCTTCGGACGGCCTCCCGGATTCAATGAACTGGATCGATGTGGCCGACCGCTGGAAGACGATCGTGAACGTTGCGCACGGGAAGGACGATAGCCGACTTGGCCACGGAATTCTTCGACCCACAGGCGAGCATAACGTTAACGAGGCGGAACTTCTCATTCGGAACGCGTTGTTCGGTGACGACGGAGATAAAATGGCGAAGGAGTTTGGTAGCGAGCGCGACAACATTTCTGTCGTCGTTGTGAGGATCGAGGAATTAGTTTAGTTGTAAACCATTCGATTTGAGAACCAGACAGTATGCCGCTTACATTTACACGTGGGCCCGGTCGGTCCGGTCGGGGCGAGGGCTCCGATCACCGCGTACAGCACAAATTTAGGTCAAAACGTAGATATTACTCGTATCATACAGTAGACAACATCAAGCCTGGATGCACTGGTAGGCGACCATCTATCGACGCAAGTGAGCAATAGTGCATGAATTACACGCGGAGTGGATACGCACCAAGTCGTTGAACGCGAGGTCCACGAGGTTGGGAACCTTGTCATCGAGCTAGAAGTGCCCAAGTCAGTTTCAGCTACAGAGCAGCCTGAAGGAACTCGTACCGTGATGGAATTACCCGCAGCCATGCCACATTGAGGGATACTGCGAAGAAAGCCTCGGGTGAGCGAGTGCCATTAAATTAGAGCAAGAAGAACTTACGCCCAGAGAGTGCACTGGAAGCCCGACTGAATAGCCACGCTGGAGACTGAGGACACGAAGGGCGGGACGGCCTGGATGCAGCCGCTGGGGACGACAACCTCGTAGGTAGCATCTAATTGAACGTGGTGTTAGCGTTTCGAGTTATTTTGGATGGCTGCGCACTCTGGCCAGCGAAGTTGACTGGATATTTCGTTAGTCGGTTCAAGGCTACGATCTGGAGTAACTTACTGTCGGTCCAGAATGTAACCGCTGCCACGTCGGAGACAGGGAGCTAAAAGACGACATTTAGCAGGCGACGAAGAGCAAATTATGTATGAATGAACCGAAGAGGCTTGAGCCGCGGTAGCAGCGACGAAGATCGCAGAGAGGAGAGTAAGGAAGCGAGCCATTGGAAAGATATGTAACTGTGTGAGTTCAAGAGGCAAGAAACCACAACCTCCTTGCTCAACAACCTCCAGGTTTTATAGCCAGAGAGTGAATGTATTTCGGACCGGAACCGGGGATCCAACGGACAAGTCTCAGGCCGAGAAACAAGGACGGGCATTCTGCGGAGGAGAATGTCTGCCGCCTGACGGGATTCCGTACTTGTTCGGGAACCAGGTAGATGCCCTTATTAGTTCGACGCTTTGGGTGTAGCCGCTCGGAGAGAGACAGGTTTCTGAAACACGAGTCCGCTTTTGGGCCCTGCACCCCACGGGGTAGCGTTCGACGATCCACACGACCACGAACCACATTAGCAACGGCACTCTACGAGAAGTATTGTCTTCGAAGTCAATGTAAAAGGTTCTGCTTAGCAAATTTCGGGTATCTACAATCACAAAGTAGCGTCTTGGCTCCACCGTTATCGCTCCCGCTCCTTCATCTCACGCTCTAAAAGACACTCAGCATCCAACATAAATTATCACGCGAAACGACTGACCTAATCGCGCTCTCACTCGCGGATCGCACATGTTCGGGTCGGGGTTTGGCGCTGGCATCGTAGGTTCCCGGTGCTGACTGCGCTAGAGCTACCGCTCTGCAATGGGTGTCTCAGTTCTAGGCCGCCAGGAGGACAATGAAACGGAAACTGAAATACACACCGTATTCATCGCTTTCGCGTTCACGTTTGATCCGAGGTTGCGCCTGCGGCTGCTGGAATGAAGCTGGGGCATGTGGCCGACCGACGCCCGGTGGTGGAGTCCGAGTTGCAGTTGGATATCCGCCGCGATTTGGTGCCGGTTGATGCGTGTGCGACGGCGGGGATAGGTATGCAGATGGACCGTGTTGTCGATGAGGATGTGGGTAGGATGCATTCTGGACCGACAGTAAGTTACTCCAGATCGTAGCCTTGAACCGACTAACGAAATATCCAGTCAACTTCGCTGGCCAGAGTGCGCAGCCATCCAAAATAACTCGAAACGCTAACACCACGTTCAATTAGATGCTACCTACGAGGTTGTCGTCCCCAGCGGCTGCATCCAGGCCGTCCCGCCCTTCGTGTCCTCAGTCTCCAGCGTGGCTATTCAGTCGGGCTTCCAGTGCACTCTCTGGGCGTAAGTTCTTCTTGCTCTAATTTAATGGCACTCGCTCACCCGAGGCTTTCTTCGCAGTATCCCTCAATGTGGCATGGCTGCGGGTAATTCCATCACGGTACGAGTTCCTTCAGGCTGCTCTGTAGCTGAAACTGACTTGGGCACTTCTAGCTCGATGACAAGGTTCCCAACCTCGTGGACCTCGCGTTCAACGACTTGGTGCGTATCCACTCCGCGTGTAATTCATGCACTATTGCTCACTTGCGTCGATAGATGGTCGCCTACCAGTGCATCCAGGCTTGATGTTGTCTACTGTATGATACGAGTAATATCTACGTTTTGACCTAAATTTGTGCTGTACGCGGTGATCGGAGCCCTCGCCCCGACCGGACCGACCGGGCCCACGTGTAAATGTAAGCGGCATACTGTCTGGTTCTCAAATCGAATGGTTTACAACTAAACTAATTCCTCGATCCTCACAACGACGACAGAAATGTTGTCGCGCTCGCTACCAAACTCCTTCGCCATTTTATCTCCGTCGTCACCGAACAACGCGTTCCGAATGAGAAGTTCCGCCTCGTTAACGTTATGCTCGCCTGTGGGTCGAAGAATTCCGTGGCCAAGTCGGCTATCGTCCTTCCCGTGCGCAACGTTCACGATCGTCTTCCAGCGGTCGGCCACATCGATCCAGTTCATTGAATCCGGGAGGCCGTCCGAAGACAACACCAGCAAATCGCCAGCCAGAAGGTCGAACCGCTTCACAGTAGGGATGCACGACAGATAGGGCGGGGTGTTGTTTCCAGCCTTAGCCCAAATTTCCCAGCAATCCCCGGGAACTGGTCCAGGATAGAAGTAGGATAGGATACTCTTCGCAAATGCGCGGTCGACCTTCAACTGATAATCGCCGAGAGCTTGGGGGCGCGTGAGTGATTCGAGGATACGTGGATATTGTACGCTGGCTACGCACCCCTCGTTACACCAAGCCAGCCAAGCACGCGGGGCCCGTGAACGTTGACGACGAGATTCTCTTCATCTGGGTGCTCTCTGCAAAGGCGCTGGACCTTGTCCGCATTGCTGGCGTTGTGGACCTCGCTTATGATGAGCGCAGCAATTTCTCCGTCGTTGCTACGCCCACGTACTGGGTGCTCCGTACAGGCTAACAAAATCCCGCCAAAGGCACACGCACCCGCATAAGAGTCACCGAGAGATACAACCCATACTGAATCCTTGGCTTTGTTGATGATTGCCATAAGCACTGTTGTACCAACGACGGCGAGTCGACCGGCAGCGAACTGTGGGTCGCCACGAATGCCTATCACCCCGTGAATCTCCGCGGGGTCCGTCCATTTGGTCCAGTCCTCGTCTTACGCGAAGAGGCTGGTGACAGACGCGATAAGCGATTGGTCGAAATCTTGAAACATCGCAACGATTTTCTTCTCGAGGCCCTCATCGTTGGGGTCGAAAGCGTTGGCCACGCACTGAGGAAGGCATTCTGAAGCGAATTGCGAGAGTTCATCGGAGTGGTGACCTGCACAAAGAAGTTACACCTTGCAAAAAAAAAGGCGAAAGTGTAGACAGACCATCGAATATGGCTATCAATGTTCCACCGTCGAAACTGTGGATGATTGTACGGTCTTCGCCTTTGGAGGGGAGGGAGGCTACGTGGATGCCGCCCACCTGTCGCGTCTCGAACTTGAATTCCGGCGCAGCAGGATTAGACTGGCTCATGGCGAGTGCTACTGCTGTAGATGGTGCGGAGTCAAGAACAGATTGCTGACCTAATGAACGCGTGTTGTACACACCGCGTGTTTTAACTTCTCGCATCCGCAACGCATCCGTATACCCACGGCATATATCCTCTATCTCAGGAGGCTGAAGCAGAACGGCATGCGGGGGGACATGACGGTGTATTCCACGAGCTTGAGGAGCATCTCGACGGGAAGATCCAGGTGTAGCACCGCGACATGGCTCGACATCGTGGTCGGGGAAGAAGTTATTGATCGGCAATCAGACTGAAATTCACCGGGCCGTTGATGGTTGATGGCCTAGAACCCACCCTTGACGACGATGACGGACTCCATTCCGCTGCTCTACCGCCTCTTCTTCTTGTACATCGAGCCCGTCTCAGCGCTCGCAGGGGCCTACTATGCTGCCTTTCGTCCAGATGACTATATTAGCGACCTCTCCCTCCCGGAATCCCGCCCATTCGCGACAGCACTGAGCACCCAATCCACCATGGTGCTGCTCCAGCTCGCAAACCTCTACCTGCTCTTCGCCCTCAACGAGCACCTCGTCCTCTCCTCCACCAACTCGTTGAAAAACCTGGCGCCGACTCCTGTTCGTCCTGCTCATCGCGGACTTTGGGCATCTCGTCAGCATGGCGCCGCTTGGACTGGACGTATTTTGGAGGGTTGCGGATTGGAATGCGATGTGCTGGGGAAGCATTGGGTTCGTGTATGCTGGGGGCGTCGACGCGCATGGCATTCCTCGCGGGATTGGGCCTCCAGCAGCAGACGACGAAGAAGAAGGCGAAAATTGTGCGTGTTACCAGCTCCGGCTCTCTTCTGTTCTCATTTGGTAACAATCCACTAGAACTAATTGTGGTCGCTCACTCTCTGAATTCACTTCGTAACGAATATCTGGGCGCACCCGTCGCTATCCGCAGCGTCCACTCCAATTAGCTCCCTTGCTCTCGACGCTTCTTTCCTATCCATGAGCCTCGCCATGCCCATTCCGCCTGGCCCTATCTCCATGTCCCGACCTTTGCATGGGTGGGGCTGTCGTTCAATTCGGCCAGAGGCTCTAAGAACGAAGATGTCGACTTTTTTCTCCCCCCCTCTGTCCTTTCCTGCTCTTCGCATCACACGTTATGGTTCTCCGCAAAACAAGAACTAGAACTTCTTGATTTGGCTTTGTGCTGAATCGCCCAGCCCATCGGGTCAGTATGCTCAACAATTACCAACCTTCACCAAACCGACGGCGTGAACCGCGTAGCCTCTGCTATATGGGCTCTTCGTTGCACAAAGCTACGCTGAGGACTTCGATCCACTCGAGGGTCCGGTTGTGATGGATTAATACAGATTCCTTTTCTTTTTCTTGTGTTTTCTTTTTTATTATCCACCCTTATGATTCACATGTACGGTATCCGACGTGAACTCATCTCAGACATATGGTCAGGTTCACCTCCAAGCCAGAAAACCAGCGGCGCGTACATGCTCGTTGCGCACATCCTCAACTTATGCTATATTGGGTGTCAAGGGATTTCCTCGGTCGAGCCGAGCGCTGGTTATAATTGACCATATGTTCCCAGTAATTTTTGCATTCAAGTTGTCCTTTGGCATCTTGATTTCGGTGGCTGCAGGAATGCATAAAGGCCTGGTCGCACGCCTCAGAAGGGATGGTCGTTTTTCCCATTGCAATCAAATGCGATCTAGATCTCTGAACCTCATGCATATTGTCAGATTGACTCATGAGCCAGCAAATCGGCGGCGCGTACATACTCGTCGCGCATCCTCAGCTCGTACAACGTGTAATACGAGCTCAAAAGGGAGTTCCTCGGTCGACCCGAGCGCCAGTTACTTTTCTGGTGTTCCTTTTTATTTCACATACTGCATCCATAAGTCCGTGGTTCCCTGAATGCACAAGTAGCTACCTTCTGTCGTTCTAAGTACTCTACGCGACAATAGCCTTTGCAACCTGTACGGATCGCACGTGACATGCCGCTGTCGCATTACCCAATGCGGTTGCCCTGCCACCTGTTTTTCTTCCTCCTCATCATGCATGCAGCGCTCAGAATTCCCGGATATCGTCGGCCTCGTTTACACAGTCCTTACTCCGCCCATTGGATCCTTTGGGCCTACCGCGAACCTCAGAGTCTTGGCGGCGCTCACATTGACTTGCGGGTTCTTGAGGCTCGCCATCCAATGCCCGTCTGAAGCCAGTCAATTGCTCCACCACCACCGGCGGAGTCTAGCCTTTCCCTCGTAGGCCTGCTCTCGAACCAATGCTGTTTTCACTGGCAATCCGAATTCGTTATCGTCACCATTGGTTCTATAAGGGTCGCGGTCGAGGTCGAGGCTCGAACCACTGATACAAACATCTCCCTACGGTATATATATTGACGCTAACTTTGCGAGATCTAGATCGCTGAATGCTGTAGTGTAGAATGTCTAGATTCTCTGAAGCGCTTCATACGTCCTACAGCGGCCTTCCGAACTTTGCCATGGCTCCAACTCCCGACAACAAATACCCTCTCCCGCTCCTCCGTATCGTCGTGCGCGCCGCTTGACGACGTTGTCGCGATCCTACCTTGTTTGCGGTGCACGCTCATCAGCATCGGGGCTCTGCTCGCACTTATCTTCCTCGCGTGGCTGTTGTGGCCGAGCCGGTTGGAAAAGAAATTGCGGGAAGCCGTCGATGTTGCCGAGACTGCGTTTAATGCACACCACCCGAACGACGCTGAGCTGGATCACATTACGGAGCAGCTGCGACTGTAGGCTCCAATTAAACTGTCCGCTCCTGCGGCGATTTATTCATTGGCTCCCTCATTCACGAACACCAGCTGCAGAACGTGCTCCGCCCATGGCGTGATGTGTGGGACGTCCTCTGCGGACACTCGTTCGACATCGTACGGTTGTGTCTGGGATGCGAGAGTACTGCGGATTCAAATAGAGGAACGTTTCCGTGTTTGCTTTGTGTGCTGATCCCGTACTAATACATGCATCGTAGATTATAAACGAGAGGAGGGCCCGCGGGAAGTTGTGTGTGCGGATGGATGCCCACGAGCGGCTTGTAATATATAGGATCTTGATGTGCCGACGGAGCTTGAGTGTGCCGACCACACCTCGGCTGCTAAGCCGTCCGATCCGCCCTCTCGGCTGCTCAGAGAAGGACTCCAGGTGATCGTGAGAAGGCATAACCGCCGTGACCACCTCTCTTGCTTCTGACCGCCACCGAGTGCCACTGAGCCGTCGCCCAAAATTTCGCTTTCGCCATGTCGGCGACCAGTGCCTCCGAGGCAGAGCGCACTTTGCTTCTCTTCTCCTTGCGCGATCCAATGAACGAGGATGCCTGTTGCGCCCTCGCCATGCTTTCGATACTTCAAAAATGTTTCCCCGAATCACCCAGCGCAGCCGTCTCCCTCCTCCAAGCGCCAATCCTACGCGCTATAATGACACTGCTCTCCACCTACGTGGGACCGTCGGGACCACAGCACGACTACGACTGTTTTCCGACGGTGTTGGACCGCCTCACGATTTGCCGATGCAAACCTGCTATTCGCGCTCAGCCTTTCCATTCCCGTGGTGCCAATCCCGGCTGCTGTGTCTGGGGCGACTTCATCTCACGCATCTGCCATGAGTTACTCGCGTCCCTGCGTCAGCTTACCCCAGGAGAATTTCGTGCGCGGAAGAGTGGTGGTGTGTCGAACGAGGATCAGCCGTGGCCAAACAGCGCTAAAGATCTCTTCCCTCGTCATCCAGCCGGCGAGCATGAAGTTATTATGGGCTTGGGTCAGTGGGCGCTTTTCGAACCAGGCGTACTCCCGGTGATGAGTGCCATCGCACGGTTCTGGGATCCCTTCGCTTGCATGCTCGTCCCGCTACCATTCGTCATCAAATACCCGCTCATTCACCTCGAGGACTGCGTCAAAGGCTTCAAGCACAACAACGCGCACGCATTACACACGTTCATCCAAACCACGACCTCCGTCGCCCGTTTCTTCGCCGACTTGGAAATAATAGACACCAGCTGGATGGTCTCGTCCTACCTGGAGAACATCAAGGAACTGTCTCCGCTGGCCGTGCGCGTTGACGCCATCGCAGAGGGCTCGAGGGCGAGCTGCCTGTCCTCGGCGATGTTCGCACGTGGTGCTTCCGTATCAAGACGATGCAGGCGGGTCAACAGCCGCAGATGAGGCGGGAGCTCGAATTGTTCGCCGCGTCGCCGGCGGGTATCTTCACCCTTGCGTTCAAGACCATGCTTGAAGTCCGCAGCCGCGATCAGGTTCGTCGTCTCTCGCGTGCCGGCGTTCAAGTTGTGACTGTTCTTAGTGTCTTTACATCGAATGTGAACACAAGCCTAACGGGCCGGCGCAGATTTGTTCTGGTTGCGGGGTTGTCCGTTACTGTAGCAGCGAGGTAGTACGTCCGCGCTTCTTTAAATCTCCTGCCGGTATTGACACCCGAGTCCCCAGTGCCATCCGCCGCATGGAAAGATCCCGTCGCACACACACCGACCCATCTGCAAAGCGATCAAAAAACTCCGCGGCAGCCTCAACATGACGGGCCTCGACGAATGGACTCGTGCGCTGTCGGTGCGCGAACCGGGGCTTGCGGGGGCTTGGGACCACGTCCGATTCGCCCAGGCCTGTATTGTGGCGCACGCGGACGTCAAGACTGGGGAGATTATCGGAGATGGGCTGAGGGCGCGACGGCGAGGCGGACGGACTTTTTGAATGAGAGGGCGGAATATGCGCCTTGGGTGAAAGAGATGAATCAGCGGGCAGAGGCTGAAGAGGAGGAGTATCAGGTGGGGGAGATTTCTTGAGCTGCGAGCGTTGATTGTTCGTCTCTGTCGTGTACATCTTGTGCTGCAAAAGTGATCCCGTTTTTGAATCACCCAACATGGCAGAGTTGAAGAATAAACATTGTATTATTCAACCAGCAATCCACAACTCACGGCGGCACAACCGCGTCCAGCCCTATCAACACCAAGTTCGCAATCTTCGCATCGATACACCGATCGATGAATTTGTCTCGCGTGTCGACCTGGCCCAGAAGCGCAGCGCTATTCCACTCGGTGTGCTCATTAGAATCCGTCGTCGCTCCAAGTCGATGGTCATCCTCGTCATCGTCGGGCAATGCTTGTGATAATGGCGAGACGGCGCACGGACCACGGCACGGTCACCCGACTCGCTTGGCAGAACTTTTTCAAGGCTTGCCGATGCCAAAGATGGGGTGGGAGTTTAAGAAATCAGCCATGGACCATTCAACGCCGAGAAGCTCGTCCGCAACCAACGATTCACGGATTATACACCGCAGATAAAGTATAAGTTTGCCATTTTCCGCGCAACCCAACAGCGGATATTCAACAGGTAAGTACGGGCCTCGTAGCCTTCGTCATGACTACCAGATTTTGAAATACCTCAGACAAATTTCAAAGGGCGCGTTGCCGGATGAGCGTTGCGCGTTGATTATTGTTTCATGTCCGATCGAATGATCACTCCTGAGTGCATGGACCAGGAGTTAACAAGCGACAAACAAATCAACACCGCTTGCGCTCCTTTCTTTCTACCCCCATCATGCAGCCCACGACGACTCGGACGACGCCGAGTACTACAGCGATACTGGGGAAAGGGACAACCCCACCCCCGAAACACTTTACAACGAGCACCCCGGTGGCCAGAACCATTCGTATACCGTATGCCACCCATGCGCAGTAGGGGCGGGATGCGAAGCTCACTGAAAAACATCCAGTCGCAAGGCAAAGCGCTCGATAGAAAAGGCCGTGCGATCTGCCGGATTGCACACGACAACGGATTCGGAAGACAACTGCTGGCCGGCGAAGGACATTGCGCGTATATTCGGGCTGTCAGCCCACACCATCCGCTTTCGCCCTGAACAACGACCCGTACGGAGATGAACTCCGCGTCGACGACACCTCCCGGGACTACGAGTTGCCGGTCAAGGATTCAAGACGATATTCCCTCCGATCCCAGAAGGCGAGAAGATCCATCCGACCAAGTCAATGGTACGCCCACCAGCTCACGCAGCAAAGAGATACGCCTCACCCATGGTTGTCACAGCAATCCGTCGCGTCTTCCTCGAAAACTCAAGCCTCAGAACGCGCCGCAAAGAAAAGGTGTAACCAGATCATCCACGAACCCCGCCAGCCAAACGAGGAACTCGAGGATTGGGAAAATAACCCGTATTTTAAACCGCCCCGCCAAGAAGCGCCGACTAGAGGAGACTGTCGACGAATCTCATCCATCGCGTGCCACACGCAGCTCTGTGCCCGTCAGCTTCCCCCGCCCTTCCACACATTTTCATTGGTTGACATCGTCTATAGGCACAGGAGGCAGGCGGCGGTCGACGAAGATCCCCCCATCGTGTGTCAACGGTAGCGCTGCGCCGGTGAGCTTTCACGCGCTTCCACACATTTGGTTGGTTGAAACTCTATTAGCGTTTCTCGACATTTCCTCCCCCACAAAACGACTCGGATATCGGCCAAACCCAATCCCGGAGCTGTTTCTTGCCTATTCCCTTGGTAAGGCGGCCGCGTCTGAAATCCTGCGAGCAAATTGATCAGCTAATACGCCGCAGAAGAAGTTGCAGAATGGCGGAGCGCAATCCGCTGCACGTCCCATGAACTTTCATGCTGCGAGCTCCAGTCCGCCGGCAGTTAATCTTGAAAACTCATTCCGTATGTTACCGCTATTTACCTTTACCCCGCGCTGAGCCCACTTGCATCTAGAACAATATGTTCTCGTTAGGCTCGTTACGTCGGCCCGCTTCCCACTCGGCGTCCGACCCCATCTCAACACTCGCCGCAGGGGCAGCAGGACATTTCGAGCGCTTCGCGACCTACGGTAACACCAAGTACCAGTGTATGTTCTATCCCGTCGCAATTCCAAAGGTTTGCGCTGAGCCCACTTGCGTCTAGTTTAATCCGTTCTTGTCACGGCCGCAATGGCTCAGTCGACCTCTTCCCACTCTGCGTCCGACCCCATCTGAACATTCGCCGCAAGTGCACCAGGGCATTCCGAGCACATCGCAACGGACCACAACACACGCCAGCGGTGTATGTGCCTCGAATTCACCCTCTGTTGGACAGAAACTGCCGGAGCCGCCGACGCCGGTTGTAAACCCGATCGAAAACAATCACAAATACGAAGAGACATTTTCGACACTTCTCCGCGACACGCTCGGAATTTCGGACGACCGGGCAACTGCAGGCGCTGTGCAACTCGAGACACTTGGTCTCTCCTTGGACGGCTGTCGGTGCTGGCAGAATGGAAGCAGGACGAGCTGCATCAACTTTCGTCCATATGCATGCCTGTGGTGCGCTCGATGGGGGTGTCGCCGTTCGAGTACGTCAACAAGTTCGAAACAATGATTGGGAGTAGAAAGGGGAAAGGCCTGGAGAACGTTAGTCGCCTTTGTCCCCAGGTTGAATTTTCGCGACGATTACTCATTATTGTAGCCTCGTCCGGCTGTGAACACGACGACGACAACGCCGACGACTCTCTCCCGCGTACTCGCCAACGCAATGGGCCTGGACCTATCGAGCTACGACAAGCTGCTCGCAGACCAAGGCCTCGATTTGGCAGCACTACGCGAGTCGCGGACAAGTGGCCAGCAGTGGACGATTGTTAAACGATTGGTTCTTGACGGAGCTGAGAATTCATTACTCGGCGCACAAGAGGGCATGAAGTCGCTGGAACTGCTTGCACTGAGAATGGCTTTGGGTCGTTGACGATGATGATGAATCCGTTGCGGGTGCCGAATTCTCATTCCGTGAGTGCTGTCGTACGTAGATAATATTGGAATTCCTTCATTCCTTTTTGCATCGCGCTTAAGGACACTCGGCGATGGACAATTCAAATCTTTGCATTGTTGAATTGGCAAGAGCCGAGTACACCGAGGTTTTGCTCGGGTATCTCGGACATCGCTCGATGGACTCGTATGGAATGGAAAAAGTAAGCATGTACTTACGTTCAACAATGATCGTCTATCGAGAACCAAGTTTGAACGTCTCGAGGCCTGCATAAGAGAGCCCAGTCGAACCACAAGTAACCAGATCAAGCGCACGTGTCAGAATGCAAACAGGCATCAACAACGGGATCATCGCATCTCGTTTCCTTGCTTCCTACCGTCACCATGGACTCCCCGCCTCCAAAACTTGAGCAATATACTCAGGTTTCTGTACGAACCACACCCCCCTGAGCCTACAGTTCATACCACGCTCTCGCTCGCCCCCTTCCCTTTCCTCTACCCAGCCCCATAGTGCAGCACCAGAGCTTTGCGGAGAACGATGATGTGGCGCGCACGACTCGGACGTTCGATCCCTTTTCAATTTCGCCGCCTCCGATCCCGCAAAACCCAATGGACGATCCCCATCGCTTCAGTGTTGTGGATAAGGGTCTTAATGAAGGGTGCAAACTCTGGCTAAGGGCTTATCTGCAATAGAAGGATTAATAAGGGCTTGCAGATAGGGTTCAAATAAGGGTTATTTCCCGATTAGGTTCCTCGGCTACGGTAGTTATACTGTCTGTAAATGCCCATTAAATTCTCCATAGCACTTATATCCGTGCCCTCGTCAACCTGATCAGTCTCTGCTAGTTTCTCGAGCCCACACTCCTCCGCAAACACTTGCCTCGGTCTGCCGCAGACTGCCAACACTGGTCAACCTTGATCCAATCGCTCCGAGGACGCTGCCAAGCGACCGATGTCGTGATTGCCTGTGCAGATGGATCATTCGGCACCAAGCATCAGCCGGATCAGTAACACACGTGAGGTTATAACTCTTAATAAGGGTATTATCAGGAATTCCAGGACCACATAAGGCCTTACTTATCTGCAGATAAGGGCTTATTAAGATAAGCCCTTCAACTTATCCGCAACACTGCATCGCTTTATCCAACGCGGGGCTGGACCGACTCGACCCAGACAAGCGCGACAACCCGACCTGCAAGAACTTTCTGGAGAACAAGGAGGTGCAGCGGACGATCTTTCCCAGGTACGTTGCGATTGCTCCATGGAAGTTTTCTGACGCCCTGGCCAAAGAGGGAAGGCAAAAGTCTTGAATCGCACTGGACGAGCCATAATGCCGCATCATGTCGCGCAATGCCACGAAATGTTGGTCGGTCGGGGACATTGGATACATTTTTGGTGTCCTCCCATACGTCGGTGCGCCGAGCCATCGACAATTTATTCAAGCCCCGGCCAACGTCGCCGAGGATTACCGAGCACGCGGGAGAGCCTGCTTCAAAATCGAGTTCCCAACCGCTACCCAGAGCCTCCAACGCGTCGCAAACGCCCACCGTGAAACACAAGTGCGAGCCGAATTCATATCGGTGCCTCTAATTTTCTCTCATCCGCAGTCGATGTCCCCTGTGAATGGGCAGGACTCATCGAATGTGCGGACGTCTTTCTTTCCTTCCACGTCTATTCACAGATTTTGAGCGGGGTTCCCAGTCGTCTAAGGCGGAGGTTTTTTCGACAACGGGGCTCGACGTAGGTTCATCCGACTTTACCTACCTCGTGCCCACGTTTCCGGACAGCGCGCGGCGAAACGAACGTTCTACAAACGGCTCACCGAACCTGAATCATCTCCCGTTGACGACAGCAGCAGCCAAGTAAGCTCTGCTACGTTCCTTGTTTGAATCCTGCTTCAACGAGACCAACAGGAAGACACTCTCCGACGTCGACCCAAAAGAAACGATCCCACGCCGAATATTCGCGCTCGAACAAGAATTTGATTTGGCGAGTGCTCCCAATTCAACCCTCCATGGTCTCATGACGTTTCTAGGGGGGATCACCTCTGCGCCGATAAAGAAGCCACGGAAAAGCGCACACACCAGCTCGCCGAATCCTCCTCTTCTCTGCGTCAGCAGATCCCGGCGTTGCGACCCTCCCCGCCGTTTCGAAACTCCCCCGCAGACTACACCCGAGGATCCCTCGCAACGCCTTTCGGGCTATTGGGAGCTAATAGACGCGTGCAGATGTTCCCCGCGGTGCGAAATCACTAACCACCGTAATCCGGCTGATTTTTGTCTTAGTTGTTGGGAAGACTGCTGTATCCTCGTTCCCCCAGCCTGTGGCTCGTACCATATCGCCGTCTCCCGTCAGCGTGAATCCCAGCTCTGCTAGTAGTGGCTCGCATAGGCTCAAGGTCATCATTGTGAGAGAGATTCATTCTCGGTGTGCGCGTCCAGCTAACCTGGTACACCAGCGTTCGCCGATTAGCCCCGACGGAAGCTCCTCGGATTTATCTGATGCGCGCAAGAGTGTCTCTCGGACGGAGGATAATGTCGGTCCTCTCTCTTGTTCCTTCCTAATGCACTGAACTCTCCTCGTATGTAGATCCCTCACAAAGTGCGTCGGGTGCCGATGCCGTTACCCGCGCTGCGTCCGGAGCTCCTCTCCTCGTCACGCAGCAGCAGCCACATCCACAATCTCAAAACGGCCTGCCACCACCGATATGTCATCGTTCCTCCGTGCCGCCGTACCTAGTCTGAGCGACCAGCTCACCGCATGCGTCAATCTCCTCAAGGCGAAAGGATTCACTGTTCCACGGCTGAACATCATGGCGC
>JARIHP010000190.1:0-41463 GCA_029282125.1 Mycena amicta | reverse complement strand
AGATGGCTGGACATGGTGCGTCTAAGTACAGCTCTCATTGAAATTTTGCGCTGATATTCTCCAAGTATCTCATGCACTGGCCATTCCCAGTCGTGCCCACTGAAGGCGGGGGAATGAAGAGTGTCGATAAGCCAACGATTCGTGAAACCTGGGAGGCGATGGAGCAAGTGTTGCGGCACTCGAAATGCGAAGCCATCGGAGTCAGCAATTTCTCGATCAAGAAGTGAGTGCTGGTCGAGTCGAGCAGTGCGCTGTGTTGATTATGCGTAGTCTCGAAGAAATCTTGAAACACTCGAGGAGTACGTGCTTGTGCCTTGTGCTCGTTTCTCTGCTTCGTCCGTGAACCGACGTTGTTCCCAGCCAAGCCGGCGATGAACCAGGTCGAGTGAGGAACAATTTATTTATCTATTGACATCTCGACGCTCATTCCACTTTTGTTCAGGATGCATCCATATCTCGCGCAAAACGAACTGCTGGAGTTCTGTCGGAAGCACGACATCGCGGTGGTCGCATACACGCCAAGCGGTGCGTATTCATCCTCTTCGCCTACTGACATTCATATGCATATTCACAGGCACGGATACCGTCCGCAACGACCCCGTCATTGTTGCCCTCGCAGAAAATACAAGTCACCTCGACCCAGATCATTCTCGCATGGCATCTCTCGCGCAACGTCGTCGTCATTCCGCGCAGCGCGAGCGAGGAGCATCAAGGGAAACTTCAACCTGCCGACGCTCGAGGACGAGGATATCAAGAAGATCGACGCGTTGGATCGCGGCCAGCGAATTTGCAATGCGCCGGATGAGAATGACGAGGTCTACGGGATGTCCATGGAACAGCTTGCATGGTAGATTTTTTTTTACTCCTGCTATCGTACTTGTACTTGTATCTCGAAAATTACACGCTCCTACATACACCGCAACTTGCCATGTCGTCCGGGCGTGTTTATACTTTGATGGGACACGGTCACCTGTCAATAACATTCATTATAAACGCGCACATTCCGTGCAAATTGGCTCCCAGTAAAACCATTATTCAAAGTCTCAACATCTACCGTGATGATCCACCCATATGCCGACTTCTCGCTCTCAGCGTCCCCCCAAAGCGGCGAAACACGAATGGAATCGGTGCAAGAAGACACGCCACACCAGCAAGGAGGGACGTCGCGCCTTGCACGCCCAGGCCGTGGTACATCTGCAGTGCGAAAAGCGGGAAGACACTCCCGATGAGTGCGCGGCTTGCCATACCTGCTGCGAGTGCGCTGGCGGCGGTGAGGCCGTAGCAGTCGATGAGATAGGGGATCTATGTATAATAGGTATCAGTGAGAGGTGGGGTAGGGGGCATAAAACGTACAAATCCAGTGAATATCAAAAGCATGCTGCAGGAAAAGAGGAATTCGGCGATGCATGGAGCGATCCAGTGGACGTGCTTGTATGGTGCAGTCCATGCAAAGAGGAATAGTGAGCTGGGGAGACGTGAGCCAATTACTCTGAGGCCGACGACCATACATTGGATTGATGACCGCGCCGTAATATCCCAGTGCGAGTCGTGCCTCCGGCCGTACTGGCTCGCCGCGCGCAATGTCCTTCTGCGCACCCTTTAGGTAAAGCCTCTCTGAAGCCACATGTCACTACCAGTAATCGGAAAGAAGAGGAAGAGGACGTACGGCCAACAGTCCACATCAATGTGCACGAGAAACAAAACCCCAGTCCGAGCGCGATATACGTCAGCCCATACTGCGTACTGGAGAACCCCCGGATTTCTTGGTAGACCACCCCGAAGACTTCGAAGAAACCGTACAATATCCCATACAGGGCGCTGAGGTAGATGGATACAAGAGCAGCAACAGGTTCTACTAGATGTCGGTGGGGCTTTTAGGGCAAAATTAAGAGCCAACCTGTGAAGAGATAGATGATAGGACGAGCGAGGGCCGATTTGAATACTGTCAGTTGAGCTCTGAATGGTATGCGTTTGGGGGGCGAATTGATTTGTGCTTTTTGTTCCCGCCATTGGAGGAGTGTGGGTCCGTGCGTTTCTGGGACGAGCGCAACGAGTATGCTGAGAACGGTGAGAAGATCGCGATGACACGGAGATTCCATCTGTGCGGAATGATCATCCAAGGCTCGGAGGGAGTTTCGCTGCGTACCGAAAACCAGCCTCCTCTTCAACGAAATAAGGAATCAATCCGCCCACAGATGGACCCCCAAACGCCATGAGCGCATCTGCGAAAAGTTAGTCAGGGGATGCGCTGAACTGGCAAGGCAACACACATAGCGTCGAGTAATTTAACCGTTGCTGCAATGTGGTGAAGTCGCCTACTGAAGCGGGCACATTGTTGATGGACGCTGAGCCAAAGAAGCCTACAAAGAAGCGGAAAGAGGAGGCTCGATATGTTGGAGGAAAAGGCCATCCTAGGCTGAATGCTACAGAACTTTTAACTACGGGCAGGCGAGGAGATGAATCCACACCGCTGTAGCAAAGTGCACAAACGCGATAAACGGCCTGTCGCCCGTACAATTCCGAGGCAGGTCCGAACAGCAGAGGACCGGCTGCGAATCCCAGGCTAGATAAAGGGCGTTGAGGATACGCGAATGCTGTTTCACGAAAACCACACCGTGAGTCACCCCAATTAACGCGACTGGGACAGTTTGAGGATACAGAGCGTGGATGGACGAGTACATACCTTCTTTGGAGACGTGAAAGTGTTTCACGAGCGGGGATACTAGCAACCTGCGTACGGTGAACATGGAGATGACGTCGAGCCGCAAGTCCACATACATAGGCCGTCGAAGAGTAGTCAAAGTAAGAACCCAGACGCATAGGATTGCGTCGACTATCTGCTCTGTATTAGCGAATGCTTCGGTGTCGAGATGCTTCGCACTATCTTGCGCATGTACTCCAATTTCTAGGATCTTTCCACGAGTCAGTGCTTCAAAGCTTCGTGAGACGAAGATTACGCACTGTCTGGATCATCTGCGGAGAGGGTAGCCGGGAGATGTGGTCTGAAACGTCTTTTTTTCCTTTGTAGCTCTCTGTCGACAAGGTGGTTGAACGACGCGCTTGACCCTCCAAGTCGGGGTCGCCTGCGAGGTCAAAGGATTCCTTGCTCATGATGGGCGCTGGACAACCTTGAACCGATTGACATTTGTCGGCGGATGTCCTCGGAAGACCATAGGCGTGAGTGAGTTGCTGACAGAACTGCTGACCGTCGCCCGAGCCGTGACCACCGTGACACCGCTAGTTTCAACATCCGCCCGAAGAGGCGGACGGGTGGGCGGGTCATTTTTTAACCGCGCAAGCTTTACTTCGCCCTTTGCTTCTCTTTGTCAGACTTGAAACGTCGATGAGCAATGGCCCACCGAGCTCAATCTGACTATAAAGGATCCCGCAAGCGGCCAGCTGTAACATACCCCACCGAAATGACCATGTCGTCTGCCGTGCAATACACCCCGAAAACAAGTTCAGAGACCCTCGACCTGGAGGCCCAGTTCTTCGAGTCCGACGTGACCCCAACAGAAGCAAGGAAACCACATGCTGCTGCAGTCAGCCCCAGCCCCTTCCTACAGCGATGCCTCCTTTAGATGGTGGGCTTGCAACTCATCGACAATAAAAACAGGGTACTTATTGATTTTTAGACCCGAGAAATTGGAGTACAGCCCGAAATTTCGTGGTCGACCTAGTTTCTGTGCGCTTGGGTCTTGAGTCTGACATACTCTTCGACGGCATATGTGGCGTAGTGAACTGCTGTCTGGTCCCCTTGCACTCATGTATTGACACCAGGTGGCCAGTGTGCCCGCCTTGATGCAAACATTTCGATATCTTCCACAGGAAGGTCAGTTTGCAATTTGCTGCTTGTGCGACGTCCGTCTAATCCGTCTTGGAAGTTGCGCTCTTGGGAGTGACATTGACCGTGGTTTGTTGCCTTGGTCTTGACACCCCGCTATACCTTTCTCATCTCATCCGCAGCCTGGGCTTCGCAGCTGGCCCCATATTCCTTCGGCCCCGCCTCCGAAATATACGGCAGGCAAGCCGTCTACCGTTTCGCCGGCTTGTTTTACAGCGGTGAGCATGCTTTTTCCTTTTTTTTTTTCCTAGTTCTTACTCCGTGGCCGTCGCAGGTTTCAGTATCGGTATGGCCTTCGCCCCAACGGCGCCCATCCTGCTTGTCTTCCGCTTCCTTGTCGGCTTCCTTTGGTTCGGCGTCCATAAACAACGTGCCCGCGTCGATAGGCGATTTCACAACGCTTCCGGAGCGGGGTTTGTATACTATTTGTGTAGGTCCCCGTTCGCTTTTGCTCCTGGGTATCTAAAGAGGCCGATATAGATGCGTTGATTGGCATTTGGTGGGCCCCTCGCTCGGGCCATTGGTCTCTGCTTTTCATCCAGCACGATGCCGGCTACCTGTGGAACCCTCCGTGTCATGGCCATCCTATCGACAGTCCCTCAGCATTCTCGTGGCCGCTTGTCCCAGAGACGCACGGACCGACGCTCCTCAGTCGGCGACAACCCACTGCCACCTCTACGAACGATATCAGCAAGTTCGTAGCCGTGTTCAAAGGTGCTCTCGCGCGACCCATAATCTACCTGTTCTCTGGTGAGTGACCTCTACAATCCACATCTTACAACTCAGAATTATCCAGAACCTCTCGTAACGATCGTCTCCATCTACCTCAGCATTCCTCTACGGTTATCCTGTACTGCTTCTTTGAGGCTTTGGGAGTCGTCTATGTGACATCCGCGGGGTTCACAACCACGAGTTATGGGCTGACGTACGTAGCCCTTGGATTGGGGTTTCCTCGTCGCATGTGTCCTGCTTGCGGACTGTCGGACGTGCGGTCTACTTCCAGTCGATTCTATCTGCCCCAATTGACGTCAATTTTCAACAAACAGAGACGATGTACCTCAATACCGACAAAAACGGGACGCTGCTTGGGTGTGCACACACCACCAGAAGCTCGTCTGAGCCTGGCGTATTAACGGCGCTGTCCTCTCTCCGATGTATGTGTCCCTGTATCCGTTCGTGCCCCCTCCAATGCCTGACAAATCCTCCTCCGTTCCAGATCGCTCTTCTTGTTCGCCTGGACCGCAACCATTCACCCATATCCACTGGATTGTCCCATGCCATCGCCCAAAGCCTCTTCGGGAGGTGCCAGCACACTCTTAATATTCACGGCTTCGTACGTCCCGCACGCGTGCCTGAAAGAAACTCTTACTTATTACCCCACCATTTGCAAGGTGCCCTTCTTGATCGACACCTACCAACTCACAGCCGCCAGCGCACTCGCCGCGGGTATGGCCAGTCGCGCGCTCGTCGGGAGTGTCTTCCCGCTGTTTGCGCTGCAGATGTACCACGGTTGGGTGTACAGGGCGCCACGTCCCTCTTGGCTGGCATGGCGTGTCTTCTTGCGCCGATCCCGTTTGTGTTCAAGGTGTATGGAAAGCAGATCCGTGCGCATAGTCGATGGGCGGTTGTCGTTGAATGAGTTAGAATGATTTGGCGGAAGGCTCGTTCTGCAGCAGCTTTGAGAAGAAAAAATAAACTATTTGTAGCAACTACGATGTATCATGCTAGGATATCCATGGGGTTCTGGGCGTTCCGAATTCGGTGTTCCGACGAGAAATGTTTCCTGAAAATATCTCCGTGATGGCTAGCGAGAATAATGCGACATCGCCCAGTCGACCACAATCTCCAAAAACCACGCTCACGGCAGACGATCAATGTAAAATCCCTGCCGCGGCGGCGCCAGCTCGCATTGCAGTCTGTCCCCCAACGCAAACGGAAACAATCGCTCGTGCATGGCCTTCTCAAATTTTTCAAACACATCGGCGTCGTCCCTGGGATCGAGCACCGCAGGCAAGTCGCGCAGGACAAGCAGACAGCGGATGCACTGTGCGGTGATGCTGCCTGGTGCTGCCTCTGTGATCTTCCAGGCGGGCTCGTTTGTCGGGTAGCGCGGCTCGAGGACGAAGTTCAGGATGAGCGTGTGTAGAGAGTTGGGGTTTGTGGCATTGAGCAGGGCGAGCGTGTAGAGGAAGGCCGAGGGGAGCTGTCGGTGCTGGTTGATGAAGACCTTGAGGGTGAGTGTGTGGAGATGGGGAAGGGCGGAAAGCGTGTATGAAGGGTGTTTCAAGAGTTCACCTGTATCGACTACCTCTCCAAACTATCAGAGCAGGAGTCGAGTAGGCGTTTTTCGTGTTGCGTGTCGTCCTGTCCGAGTCGGAGCTGCAGACGTTTCCAACGCAGTAGGCAGCGAGTGCAGGAGACACTCGAAGACTGGGAGCGCCCCGCCTGTGACTGAGTCCGCGAGGATTAAGTGTCGGAGGGGCGACGGCGAGATCGATGTCTCCTCCGAAAGATGAGCTGGGGTATCCTTGCGCGTCCGAACCTGATAGAAGGAGGCTACGGGCACCTTGAGCGCGATGGTGAACAGACTCGGAGGGACGTGGTAAAGATTCATGATGTGTAGTTGCTGCAGCGAGGGCAGCTTCATGACCGTGAGGAGGGCGTCAGGGATGGTGGGGAGGCACGAGCGACGACATTCCAGCGCGCTGTTTTACCCGAAATAACGAGTCGTTCGAGGAGTGCATCCACGGCAAGCCGCTTGAGAATCTTGTCGAGTGCAGCACAGTCCTCCTTTGCATCGGAGATCTCCAATGTGATATCCCTGATGTACGTCGCAAGCACGGGCGATGACTCGATACAGGTTGGCGGCATCCTCGAGGGTGGGCCGTTGTAGGGCCCTCGCACGATGCAGACGGAGTGTGTGGAAGAGTCCTGCGTTCGACTGGGCACATGGAACGATGTACACACGGCCGCAGAGGCCGTTCAGCGTAGAAATGTCGGTCGCGGGAATATGTCCAACGATGGCGGTCGAAAATTTCCTGTGGTAGGTCGGGAGGCATGGTGACCATGAACTCAACGTCGAAAGATTTCCTGCGGTAGGTCTGGAGGCATGAAATAAGAGGTCGGTGCGGCAAGGGAATAAGAAGGCGTTGCGATTTTATGAAGAAGAGAGAACATACAGATCCACTTTTGACCCAATCTTGATTAATCTTGCTTATTGACCCGAAGTGGACCAAAAGAAAGCCCGTGACTTGTGACGAGGACGCGCTTGCCCTTGTACATCATGAACCAGAACCGGCAGATTCTACAGCTCACGCCCCAACTCGGCTCGATACCCACAGAACACGCTCCCGCCCGACAACGGCCGCTCCCCAAACCTCTACCGTGACCGGCGAATCAAACGCGACCTGGACCGGCCAGCGCGTCGACAACAGCCCAAACCGCGTCCAGGGACAGCTCGGCCGACCACCCGCTGCATTCCGCTCGTTCAGATGGAAGCTACATCATTTGCGGTCCTCGAAGGACGCGGGGGTTGGCCACGAAGTCGGTTTATCGCAGCGCTTGATCGAGATACGGGCAGGGTGATGCTCGTACAGGGAACTTGAATCGATTCTTTTCTGAGTCTTTTGTGAGGTCGCTAGCTCGCCGGCAACTCATTTCTCTCTTCAGCTCGCAGACTGCCAGACCTACGTGCAAAACATTGCATCCAATGCATCTCCTTCCCCTGCCCTCGTCCTCGTTCCCGACACATTTCTTTCCGCAGACGGGACAACGCCGACATGTGTGCTTGTAGATACATCTTCGAGGAGTTTCCTGGCGTTGCAATCGAGCCTGTAGGCAGGAGATATTGGAATGAGGGCGGCGGTATGCCACCTTGCCCTTGATCCCACCTCAATCCGAGCCTACTTTCAGGTCTGGAATTCATCTCACAGCTCTGTGTCGAAGACGACGAACGCGCGGGTACTTGCTAGCTGCAACAACTAAGTGCGTCTGTTCGTCACCGCGCATATATCCACCTCGAATCTCCTCTTTCAGATACTACGCCCTCTCCGCCGCATGCGCGCTGTTCAAATACGCTGAACTCAAACTCAACACCCGCTTCGCAGCCGCCTCCCTTCGAATCCGCTATGTCCCCGTCGACGGCACGATGATGATTGACCCCGAGACCGTTCGGAACCTAGAGCTTGTGGGCAACATGTCGTTTGGCAAACGATCTGCGCATTCGCTCTACGGGTGTGTTCTCCGCGACTGTGGTTGTTGGCGATATTTAGCCCCGCAGAGTGGTGAACTACACCTTTACCTCGATGGCGGCTCGCCTCCTGCGAGTTAATATCCTCTCGCCTCTAACTGGTTAGCATGCGCACTGTTCATCATAATCTTGCTCACCCGATCTTGAAGCACAAAACACACTCGATGCCCGGCTGGACGTCGTTGAAGGCAAGAATCGTTTCAGCTTCAGCGAAGTCCATTCTTAAACTCCAATGCAGAGCTGGTACAGTCCGAGGAACGTTTTAGCGATGTCAGAACTGGCCTCAAGCCTCTGAAAAAGATGGATTTTGATAAGCTCATAGCTGTGGTACGCTGCCATCCGTTCCTCAATTGGTCGGCGTTGAACTTTCGACAGCTCACTTCGACCAGCACGAAACCCAGTTCTAGCGGTAAACCCGGCACTGCTGCGGCGCGCGTTACACAGATGCTAGGCCTTCGGAATGTCGTGAAGAATCTTCCTGCGCTGCAAACCGCGCTAGAGGGAAGTCACTCGCAGCTGTTGCAAATCATTCACGAGGTGAGGTCGCCATTTACATAGCTAATTTGAATCGCTGAGGTGTTTTGCTGCTATAGATGCTCTGCGACGAACGACTGGCGAAGATAGAGCGTCTTGTCTGCGCGAATCTGAACGAAGATGGTGCTCCGGCAAAGGTTCGTCCAACAGACTCGAACCGTGCCAACTCAAATCAACGTTTCACAGGGCGGAATCGGAGCGGTCAACGCGCGAGTGTACGCCGTCAAGGTACGCCCAGCGAAAGTCTTCATCCCACACTCATTCTCCAAGGCAAACTGCAACCGCCTCCTCGACGTCGCCCGCGAAACCTACAAAGAAAACGTGCAAGACATCTTCGCGCTCAACACCAAGCTCACAGAGACGCATGAGCTCCCCTCACGCTGATGTACCAAGAGACCGGCTTCGTGTTCACCCTACGGAAGGCGGACCTGCCCGAGGGCGAACAGTTGCCTCGGGGTTTTATCAATGCCCAGTTAAAGCGCAACAAGTGGACGTTCTCGAATATGGATTTGGTATTTTGGATTTCCTTTCTGGGCTCAGGAAACAGCTGAATGGTTTTTGCAGAAGAATGAATGCGAGGATGAAGGATGCGTTGGACGAGACGCTGATTTTGAGCGAAAAGTCAGTGTATGCTGGGATTTTTTTTGCGATTTTGATACGCCCAGAATCATCGACGACTTGGTTGCGGAGATACTCGTTGACGTGGGGGCATTGTACAAAGCCTCGGAAGCGGTGAGTGTTCCACTTCGTGAAATCTTACCTCACAAATCCGCCAGGTCGCTTTGCTCGACATGTTGTGGTCCTTCGCACACCGTCCATAAGTACGTTTCTTTATCCACCCAAACCAACTCTTGATCGTCTCCCGCTAGTGCACAATTACGGTTCGCTGCCGCTTTCCATATCCTTCCCCAAACAAATAAGCCTCTAGTTCGTCCCGAGTTTACCGGTACCCTCGCAATCAAGTCCGGACGCCATCCTGTCCTCGAGACCGTCAATCCGCGGGACGCTGGTTCCAAATGACGTGTATTGCGACGATTCGTCCTCATTCCAGATTGTTCAAGGTCCCAAGTGAGTGTTCTTGATACTCGAGGAAACGGGTCATCTAACAATGGGGCAGTATGTCTGGTAGGTTCATCAAAGATTTAGTTTTATTTTGCTTGACTTGCAAAAAAGGCAAGAGCACGTATCTCCGCCAAGTGGCCTGTTGACCGTCCTCGCCATGTGTGGGTGTTTTGTTCCAGCAGAATACGCCAGCTTCGGTCCGTCGCCTACAGTCCTACTCGCTTTCCGTTCCGTTCATGTACGTTAACAGGCTCCACGACGCGCTGCTCAGCAGGCTCTCGAACGACGACGACATGGAACGTAGTCTGAGCACGTTTGCGAGCGAGATGGCCACGTCTGCGATGATCCTGGGACTGGCGACTCCTCGGTCGCTGGTGCTAATCGATGAATTGGGTCGCGGGACATCGCCGCGCGAGGGCGTAGGTATATCGCATGCGATTGCGGAGGGACTCATACAGACCAAGGTGTGTGTTTTTTCTTGCGTCTCATAGACACGTTCCTGATATACTTCAGTGTTTCGTGTTTTTCGCAACGTAGGCTCAGGCTGCTGCTGCTTGGAGAACTTCATATCTGACGCGCTCGAAGACATTTCAACAACGAGCTTACGACAACGCTCTCCCGCCAACCATCGTCATCAAGTGTGTATTGTTATCTCTCAATCAGCGTTCTTGCGTACTCATGCTCAGAAGCCTTCATCTCTCAGTACAGGTTCGTCTCGATGCTTCTCCATACGGAACAGCAAGGCGATATCTATCCAGCGAACCTCGAAAACGAATGCGAACTTTGGGATGTCATTCCAATACAAGTGAGCATCAGACCGCAACAGAACGACGATACATTGCTAAAACAAGCGCAGAATCGTGGACGGGGCACCGCCGGATTTAAACCACTATGGTGTGCCCATCCAGCGCTGTGTTGTTATCTGTAATAGAATGCCGCGACAGGCCTCGAGCTAGCGGCACTCGCGGACCTGCCGAAGGATGTGCTGGTGGAAGGGCGCCGCGTGGCTACGAGACTCGCTGCACTGCATGCGCGGCAGGAAGAGAATAGCGAGAGCAACAAGGTAGCCATCCGACGGAAGGCGTTGTTGAGGGTACGTCGTCATCCAAGGTGTTGGCGGTTGGCGGTTGACCACAACCTGTTGGTAGCTCCGCACACAGCTCACACAGGCGCTGGAACACTCGGCGTTGCCGGACGAGGAGCTCGTTGCGTACATCCGGCGTTTCCAGGTGGACATCGCGAAGGCCTTTTTATAGGCGGAGCTCGAGAATGAGAATGAGTTTTGTGGCCGGAAGGAATTGTACAATTATTGAGAATACGATGGGGCGACTCTGTTATTGTTGCTTGCACGTAAATGCGGTGGAGGTGCTCGTTCTCGTTCGGTAGACGATGGGACTCTGTCATTGTTGCTTGCACGTGAATGCGGTGGAGGTGCTCGTTCTCGTTCGGTAGACGATGGGACTCTGTCATTGTTGCTTGCACGTGAATGCGGAGGAGGTGCTCGTTCTCGTTCGGTAGACGGCATCCACCGTGTATGTTGATAGACATCCAGCGGATTCGGGTTCTCCTTGGCCCATGGGAGGTTGCGGATGGGGGAGACTGCTGCCGATTCGAGAGCCACGAGCTTGGCTTCGGTAATCTTAGTCGTCCGTACGACTGCGCGCACACGCAATGGAGTAATCTGCCCTTCTGTCGGGATGGTCGTGCCAGAGACCTGGGTCTCGTGGTTTAAGCGCAGGATTTTGTTGACACGAAGGCCGTAGGTGCAGTCGGGCTGCTGGACTATGGAGAGGATTGCGCGGCCTTGAAATAGGTTAGATTTCTTTTTTCTGACAAGTGCAACTGCTTACCAAGATTGGGGACATCTTGGAGACTTTGCGGTTGAACCACGGATGGTGGATCATGAGCGGTATTGGGTGCATGGGGTTGGCACAGATATACAGCCGCGAGTGCTCGTAGGAAAAATCCGTCGCCCAGGGTATGCCGAGAGCCGTCATGAAGACCGAGTCCCGGGAGACATCAAGCGAGTTGCAGGTAGTCTGCATTGTGAGCGGCGCGAATCCATCCCGAATGAGCATCTTGAAGAGATTTTCGTACACTCTGAGCGTGATGATTTCCCATATCGGCAGCGCCCACGGGATGCCGTGCTCCATGAGCAGGTCGGTGCCGTTCAAAAACGCGTGGCGGGTGGGCTCTTTGGCGAGACGGAAGCGGAGGCGCCGGCGAGCGGGTGCTGGTCCTTTGGGGAGAAGTAGTAGAGGAAGCCATGGGTGTTGGGGAAACGGGGTGTTCCGCGTGCCGATCTGTTCACCGAACTGCAGCGGGTGTGGGTCGTGTATTGTTTGGGACGCGAGTTTTCGGAAGTGGTTGCTGAGGCCTGAATCGGCGATGTTGAAGTGGTGGTTCGGGGTTATTTGGCGCGGATCGAAGGTTTGAAGTGAGGCTGGAAGCTATGGAGTGTAAGCGAGCCACAGACTTTTGAAGGGAAATGGGGAACTGTACGGGGACGGGTGCAGTAGGTCTGCGAGCCTTGCCAAAGTTTTTTACGGGACTCTTATACTTGTAGTTTTGGCTGTGCGTAGAACGACCGTCGTTGAATGGTTTGCATGAAAAGAGTATGACCGTGACGTTTTCATAGCACGACCAAACAACACTCGTCCGAGTGCCGAATTAGGAAGCTATCTAGTTCCTGGAACGTTTGAATATTTTACGCACATCTTGGCCAAATTATCCGATGCCTCCAAGTACAGTTACAGTATAGTCGGCTTTTCGGGTTCCCTGGGCCCAGTTCCCACTCTGACGCCGGTTGCGGTGGCTCAAGATCAACGGTCATTGCGATACAATACGCCATGAATAACCTCGAAACGGGTAGCTGCCTGCATAGGTTTCTGTAAGTTGCCAAGCCCAGGCTGTGAGCTCTGACTGGTGTCTGACACTTGGACTGAATTCGACAGTGTTATTTGTGTGTCTGTAGCCCACTGCTTGCCCGAAGGCGGGGACGACAGCTATAATGGAATTCCCATGAAGGAGGCTTTTTATCTATTAAATTCGCTCGGTATTGAGTGTGACCTATAGTGGTGACCCTGTCACGCCGTTTCCCTTGTGATGCGCCATGGATGTGGGCGGCAAGCAGTCACGATTTTCGACGCTACGATTCAAGTTCAACCAGCCCATTGCCCCCGCACCCCCACCTCTTCCTCCCAAGGACCCGTGTATCTCGCTACCCGCAACCGGTCGCTCGCCTCGCTGTCGCCCGACTCGGTGCCTACATCACCCATGTCCACCGACCAGTACGGCCGCAGTGGCTCAGCCGTATCCCTCGCGCTGCCACAGCCGGTCCCAACGTCCAAGAAACGTGGAGGCTTCTTCAAGTTTGGAAAGCAGAAGAGTCCAGAGAATAGCCCTGTCCCAGACGAGCAGGACGTGCACATCTCCATGCCATGGAACTTCTCCCACAACATGCACGTCGACGAGGCATTTGTCGGTCTCCCGCCTTCCTGGTCCACATCGCTCCAGGAGGCCGGCTTTACCGACGACGAGATTGCCGCGATCCAACAGCGGCGGCTGGTCGATCGTCCCAGGCCGCATTCCCCCGTCGTCGTGAAGCCGTACCCCCCGCACAACATCCCTTTCAAGGTCCCAACACACTCCCGCATCGTCCCTTAGCGCTTTCGTCATCCTCCTCCCGTTCGTCCCCTGCCCCGACCAACAACAGCAACGTCAGCGACCTCCATCTCCGAAAACAAGTTCCTACTGGCAGGATACCCAGAGGCAGCGTCAGGAAAGGCAGTACGAGCAGCCAAATTATTCCCCTCCTCCGTCTCGACAGACGGACTCGCCCCAACAACAATACGAGCAGCCCAACTACTCGCCTCCCTCCCGAGAACCTTCACTTCAGCGTTCATCCCAACAAGAGACATCATATTCACCATCCCCATCTCCTTCACCCCCGCCCTCTCCCGAGCCGGAAGACGTCCAGCCATTAACCCAAAGAATCTCAAGCTCGATCTCGCGCTTGAGGATTCGGCCGACTCGTGGTCCGATGCTGTCCTGTCAGCGACACCATGGTCCGCCTCAGGCGGCTCTCCCCGCTTCACTGTCACTGCCCCGCCACCCCCGGTGTCATCTCTCACTGAAGTTGGCAGCCCTACGTTAGGCTTTGACGGCGATATCGTAACGGGTCTCGCGTACGATGAAGACTATAGCTACAGCCTCAGCCCAAGTCCGAGCCCGACAACCGGTGTGTTTGGAAGCACACTGGGCATCTCACCAGTCCGCGACAATCGCGATTCGGGGATGAGTGATACGACAATGTTGGGAGTGCCAGCGAGTGCCGGTGTTGTTCGTGAAGTCAGCATTGCAAGGAGAGCTGTGGCGAACGTGGTTGCAACGACTAGTGCGTCTCGACTATTTTTCCTTTGGTTCTAATAACGAACAATACGTAGTGCCGTCGCGACTTGCCCCACCCGCATCTCCGCAAAGCTCCCATTTCGGCTCATCGTCATCCAGCGAGAGCCAAGATCACCAAACGCCGACGACAGAGATCGCGGATGACGAAGAAAATGAAGACGACACGTTGGATTATTACAGCACTGGAAAACACTATCTGGAGGAGAACGGGTTCAACTTTGGAGGTGGGAAACGGAACAAGGGGCCGTCTGCAGAGGAGTTGGAGGAGGAGGAGAGGAGGCAACAAGAATGGGAGGATATGCAGAGGAAGCATCAGGGAAAGACGACAGGCGGCCACCTTCGCCCCCCAAGGCAGCCGCGGTCAAGGAAAAACCTGCGCCAAAGCCGCAATCGCCGCCCAGGCAACCCGATCCCCGCGCACAAATGATGGTCAGTGCGACCGACACGTTTGGCGGGCCTGCGGACGAAGAGGACGACGATTACGAGTATGGGTACGACTTTCCGGACGAGGACGAGATGGATGCAGAGTGGACAGCCCGCGTAGTGCACGCGCGAGTCCTCGGAAAAGTCCCAACGACAATGCGACATCGCGTTCTGCTCCTGAACGTCCGACTGTGATCACCGCCCGACGAGCAGTCGTCTCCCCAGGTCCATTAACTGCGCTCAGCTTTTCGCAAACGCCCATTACGCCTGCCCACCGATATGCTGGGTGGGTCGCTGCTGCGGTTGCGCCTCTCGAGGAGTTTATCGACGAACCGACGGATCCGCGCGACTTTTACGCGATTCTGCAGGAGATTGCCGAGGGCGAGTCTGGGAGGTGTTTTGCTGCGGTGCTGGAACCTACCGCACCCCTGGCGAAGCTCAAGCTGCCCCCACTGATCAAGGCCCGCGACGCAGACGACGTAGCGCACGACAAGCAGGTGCTTGTCGCAATGAAGTGTATCGCGTTGGTGCCTGGCGGATCTCAGAAGCTGCTGACCTACAACGCGAATGCAGGCTTTTGAGAGGGCTGATGTGTGACCAGATATTGGGTCTGGATGCGTTTTACGTCGATGTGGTGGATGATGCGCTGTGGATACGGATGGAGCTCATGGAGCGCAGTTTGGCGGACGTTGTAGGACTGGCGGATCAAGGGTTAAGGTTGCAGGAACCACGGATAATAGCGCGGTTTGCCAGCGATGTGAGTTTTTATTTATTTACTCTTTTTCGAATTCCTGTGCTGACGGATATGGACAGATGCTCCTCGCCATCGACTACCTGCAAAAACACCAAATTGCGCATCGCGACCTCCGCTCAGACAATCTTCTACTCAACTCGGAGGGCGTCTTGAAGCTGACAGACTTTTCCAATGCTGTGCTCGTTACACCCGAAAAGCCCCATGTCGGACGAGCAGGTTGGTGTCATGTACTGGCAAGCGCCCGAGGTCCTTTCGTAAGTTTATGCCATAGCCTTGCATCACAAATGTGCTTATACTCGTCTTTTCAGTGGCCCATATGACCCGCTCAAAGTCGACGTTTGGTCTGTCGGAGCGACGATCTGGGAGTTGGCCGAGGCTACCCCGCCGTTTGCCGATACCGACCAACCGGAGGAGCGCTGGCCGCCGTTGAGCAACCCCAAGCTCTACCCGCCCGCGTTGCACGACTTTTTGACGTCGTGTTCTGAGCCCGCCGCGTCACGGCCGACGGCGGGCGCGTTGTTGCAGTCACCGTTCCTTCAAATGGCGTGTGGCCGGACGGTGATCATGCAACTATTGTCAAGATGCATGACCATCGAGCAAGCGCTGCAAGAAGGTGGCGACCCGCCTGAATCGCCAGCGTAAAATATGATCATGACCCAAAGACGACTTTTTTCACTCACTGACGACGACTGATATCCTCACCACGAGCACTTACACCCACCATTGCATGCAGTCAGTTCATACCCGCCGCCGGAATTAATCTTTATTTATCTATACAAATCTGCTTTCCCTTTTTTTTTTCGCAGCCATATCTACAGACCGGCTATCTTACCCGCTACGCTCTCACACGCATTCTTCAGAGACAATGCTTCTCTCACTACCACGTCGTGTTCGTCTTCGCTACACTCGGCAATGAAGGTTGTTGTTTCGGATACAAACGCTGTGTGGGGGGTTAGTTATAACCGAAACAGGTTACGAGCGGACGTACGCAGGAATTTACCGCCATGGGCTGTCCAAAGCGTGGTGGCGCACACAAGTGCGAAGATGCGTAATCGCACGTCTTCGGACCGGGTATGCATCAACAAGTCGAGATTGAGCGACTTGAGGAGTGCGTCATCCGTAGCGCTATCAGCCAGGGCGACAAGGCACTCGGTGACGAGCTCCTTGCTTGCGCCTAGCGAGACACAGACGGGTACTTGCTGGATTAGAACAGGTGTTGTGAGGCGGAGCTTGTCATCCCGCCAGAAAGCTGCGTGTATGTCAGTGGTTTAGCGTGATAAATTCGTTCAAGGGCAAACCTCCATCGTCGGCGATGAGACTCTTGGAGAAGATCTCCAGAATACACGTCCACAAAACAGGATCCGACGATTTCTCGCTGCTGTACTCCTTCAAGGTAGTCACGAAGGACTGGATGAGGAACGACATGTATGGATTCATCAGACCCTGAATGGTATTGTGTCAATGAGCGGAGTTTCCGAGATTAAGGAACGCGACGCGTACCTTGAAGTAGTCTAACAGTCCCGAGTAAACGTTGCAGAAGGTGATTTTCCGCTTGTTTTGAGCTGGGGAGCCCATATGAGAGTGTTTATCGGTGGAAGCGAATAAACTCACCGGTTTCGCCAGCAAATGCCCAGTCGTACAGCTTGCGGAAGAGGGGACGGAAAGATGCCTCGTTCAGCTTGACGACGAGATCAACGAAAGCAGCGATTGCTTGCTTCTCCGCCTGTGGGAAAGTTTAAACAAAGAACGGCAGAAGAAAGAAAGGCAGACCTCGCTTTGAGGAATCACAACTACATTCAGATCGAAACCTTCCTGGAAGATTTTAAACAGCAAGCGGACATTCTCCTGGACAACCGGCCGCGCGCCGCTCCGCAAGCACCGCTTCAGAAGATCAAAGTAGCCAACCACTCGACTCTGTAATTGCCATATGAGCAATATTCGGAAGATCAAAGGTAACTCACCGGTTCTGGTGCAGATTGGACAGAGGGCCACAGCTCGAAGAGGGCTGCGAGCAGAATCGACGTAGGTGCACGTTTGGCAACGGCCTTCATCAAGGAAGCCAATGGTGCTGCCGATGATGTGTATTTGTCGATGTAGAGTTTAGAAACCTGCATCAGCTCCGCAGAGCTCCAGAACTTGGGAATCGCCGTCAAAAGTCCATGGAGAACTTCCAAAGAGCTCTGGGTGATGGAGTCCTCCCGCAATGAGGCGACACATTGAGTGACGATATCGCGGAAGAAAGGGATCAGACGAGGGTCCCAATTTTACACTACAAAGTCGTTAATCTTTACTCCTGAGAGGAGAAAACAACGCACGATAAAGGAGCAAGGGCACTCATTGCAGGTTGCGCCATTTTGTGGGCCTTCGCCGCGGAAAGCAGCGTCGGCACCATAGCTGTCAGAGCACCCTCCTCGCCGGGACTCATAGTCAAAGCGATCGACTGCAGGGCTTTGAAGGCGGACGCAGCCAATGGACCATCTGGATGCGCAAGCAGAAGTTTGCGCATCTCTTCGATAATCTCGTTGATTCGGGTAGTGATTTTCGCCCGAGTCGCGTTGGCGACATCGTGTAGACGTTGGCTGAGAAGAAGTAGTACGCCGCTTTGCACCTAAAGGAGGGAATGAGCGAGAGAATATCCAAAGTGTTCATGGTCCATACCTCTGATTCTTGGGACCTCAGGATCGAGAGTACGGCATCCACAAAGTCCACTACAGCCATGCAGCTCAAAGCCTTGGTCAAGGAAGTACGGGCAGCTTGGGAGACCTCATCAACGCCGCCAGTAGTTGCCAGGCCTATTAGAAGTGACACCAAGTCGCTTGTCGTACCTCCCTCCGGGACGACTACGCCAGATGGACTCGACACCGTCATCTTCATTGCATGGCCGACGAAAACGACAAGAGCATGAGCTCTGCGTCTGAATGTTGCCGCAGTTGGTTGCTGCTGCTCGTCGTCCCTGAAAAAGTGATCAGATATGTATGGAACCATTCCAAGGGCACTTACGGTGCGGTATCGAGAACGCAAGGATCCAGATTCTCGACATCAATAGCTCGCGCTACCAACCGTTGGGCTTCCCGGAG
Organism: Mycena amicta; assembly: GCA_029282125.1. Classification (NCBI taxonomy): domain Eukaryota; kingdom Fungi; phylum Basidiomycota; class Agaricomycetes; order Agaricales; family Mycenaceae; genus Mycena; species Mycena amicta. The sequence goes on along the minus strand of JARIHP010000190.1, from coordinate 23,110 downwards.
GATCTCCGTTAAGATCTGACGAGAGTGCCTTTTAGCGTGGAAAATGGATTAGCACCGAAAAGAACTCACAAAGGTTTGAATAACAGGTGGATGTCGATGAAGTACGGAAACAGGCAGTCCCAGCAAGTTCTGTACTTCCTCCGGAGTTTGACGGACGATGCGGTTGGCTGATTTCTCTGCGAGCAACATACACAGCGGCGCAAGGAAATCGACGGGACCCAAGACGTCAACAAGATGTCCAAAGAAGCTTGAACCAATTCAATGACAGAATGTCTAGAGAAAATGGAAGCTTACCTTGTTCGACGGTGTCGAGGAACATGATTCGATGCATCTGTAAAGACCCGCAGGAAATCGCGAGAGGCGATGTAAAGATCCAGACGTGCGGAATGAGACTTTTTTCAGCGACGAAACCATAACTGGGACGATGCTGTCGACAGTCTGCAAACAATTAGGATATATTGGTCGAGAGCGTTAACAGGCTAACCTTTTGCACGACTTGGAAGCTGTACGAGTCGTCGCGATGGAACACATTCGAGCCCATGAACGTGAATACTGGCATGACATTGCGAAGAACCGAGTCTGGGGCCAGTCGGGCGAGAGTAGCCATCAGCAACAGAGCCTGATTGAATGTTTGCGGATTGTCCGCAACTAGGGCCAGTCAGAAACACGTTCAAATAAACGACCAAGCAAACATACCACGGATCAGTTCGACCAAAATATCCAAATGAATCGTGCTTGGCGCGAGGTTTGGAATCTCCTGGAATGGACATTAATGGACGTTAAACAACTCAAGAGAAGAAACGAACGGTGATCTTTTCCGCCGCATGTTCTACGGCCGACATGAGAGATTGTTCGATGTAGCTGATATCGATGTCGGACTGAGTCGATGATTGCACAACGTTATGGAGCGTGTCCAAGAGTCGCGAAACGAATTCTATCGAGCCTGGCAGCGGAATACTTGCGAGCACCTCCGCCAGCAGGCTCAGGCGAGGCAAAGTGTCGTCAGAAATCCTAATGGGATCTTTAATGAGGGTCGACGGAGACGAAGAGGGAAACGTACTCTGTCAATCTTGCCCGCTTGCTTGCCCGGGGACTCTCTGTCACACTCGGGTTCGTCGAGCTTAAAAGCCGGATGACAAGCGGGATGTCGTTGAAGGCTATGGAGAGGACTTTTTTGGAGGGAAGATACTGTTGTCGGAATTGAGGATGCAATGCGAGAGTAGGGTCAATCACGCACCATTTCCGTATCGGTTGTGCCAACGTCGAGCAGGAGAGTGCAAACGTCGACTTTTCGATCAATGGAGAGACCAGCAAGAAGCCCTTGCTCCAAGTTGTGAAGGAGAACCTTCCGGCAAGCAGGCGATGACCCTTCTACATATTCCAAGTGAGAAACATAAACGGAAAGACAACGAACGCACCAGGCTTGAGATGCCGGTTTAACACCGAAATGAACACGTCCCATAGAGAAGATTTCGCGTCATTCAAGTTCGCAGCAGCTGATGTATCGAACGAAAGCAGCGTCAAACTGGCGAACTGCTCCATCGTCGAGCCAGTCCGGATCGCAACGCCGTCCTGGCCTAGCGAGGTCAAGACAGGAAGCAGGATCTCCGTTTTGGTGCTGTCCGACACGTCCCGTAAGCACTCCAGTAGTGCGATGCGCGCAGAAATAAGGCTGATGGCGCCAACATGGGACAAGAGGTAGCACAGGACGCGGTGCTTGTACCTGCGTAATTATGCATCAGCATGTAGCGAAAATGTTAGACTGGGAACACCTACTCCGACTCTTTCTTCTTCTCCCCGTTCGATCGCATCAAGTGCTGAGCATGGAACACTCTTGCAAACTCGGCATCCAGCGCAATATGGTCTTTGTGGTCGACGAGCGCCGCGAGATACCGCTTTAGGTCTGCCTGGGAAAGGTATTGCAGTTGTGCTGTAGAATATTAGGCACAATCGAAAGTACGACGGCTCGTTCTCACCTTCGCTCTCAGCACCATAAATAGCATCGAAAGCATACACCACCGAAAACTTCTGCTCCGCCAAACCGTTCAGGACGGCGAGACAATCCAGTACAGCGACGCGGATCTCCGCATCAGGGCTCGTGAGACACACCACCAGCGCCGGGAGTATCGTCTGAAAGTCGACACCGTCCGCCTCGGCTTTGTGTGCCTCGAGGAACGCCATTGCGTGTCGCAGTGCGATGATGCTGATCGTGTTGTCGACGGCTTCGGTGTTGTTCAAGTGCAGGCCTGTGACGCAGAGTCCCGCGAGGAACGCTAGGGCATCGTCTTTGAGATTGACGAAAAGCGCTGATAAAAGTCCAATGGTCACGTGAGGCAAACGGGAGGTCGAGTTTGCTGATTTGTAGACTGCCCGCTGGAGTTTGACGTACGATGCAGAGATCTGATTTTATGAGAAAGAGAAAGAGAAGGAGAATTCAACTCGGTACGTACGGAATCCGAGTCGTCTGTGAACCAATCCAAAACAAACCCTGATGGCCGAGGAACGGTGGGGATGAGGGCGAGGATGGACACCTGGAGCCAGTGGGTCGTGCTCTTGCTGGTGACTTGTGCACAGCCATCCGATGCAGATTCGCGTTGCCCAGATACTAGTCCGATTATTGAGTGCCTCCCAAAAACGGACCAGAAGTAATACCTCATCGACTGTCTGGCCCTGCAACTTGCCCTCGTCGAGCTCAGGAAGCTGTTGGATGTTGATGCCCTCGAGAGCCTGGTTGGCTGCTTCGATCTGATATTCGCCCTCCAATCGCACCAACAGTGCGCGTACAACGAGGTACGCAAGCACACGAACATGCGGATCCGAGTCCTGCAGCTTGCGCACGAAAGCATTGAGGTGGGTGCTGAATTGATTGGACGCCATGATGTTCTCTGTGAGCTGTAATCAGCCCACATCATTAGCGGAATGCTCCTGTGAAAAAAACACACCAGCCAACTTGACGGAGACAGCCTCGTTGATCCTCTCCATCTTGTTATCCTCGCTCTCCCCCTCCGCACCCTGTTTCGCCGCAAAACACCCCTGGAGCAGCTCAAACTCGGAATCCGCCGCCGCTGACCAGACGATCTCCGCCGAATGTTGCCTCGTTTTCGAGAACAGCAAAAACGGGAATAGTATTTTGTGGAATATATCCTCCTCCTCCAGCGAAGCGCCGCCCTGGGCCGTAATCGTCGTCAGGAAACGGATCTGCAGCTGGAGAACCTGGCGTTTCGGCTTTGCCTGCAGCGCAAGGGCGAGGTTGTCGAGATAGACGTGCGGATCGGACATGGCAGCGCGGAGCATGGTGGTGTCAGCGTATAATGCTTTCAGGACAAGCATGCTGGTATCTTGGACACGGGCGAGAAGAGCGGCGCAGATAGATTTCTAACGAGGATGAAAAGCTCGAACCTCAGTCTGAAGAGAAAACACATACCAGTTCAGGATCGTCCTCGTCTTTCGACTTTGCAGTTTTGAGCAGCTCCGTCACTGCCGCGGCACGAACGCGCTCATCCGCACTCAACGAGCCGAGGACGTTCCCCTCGTCGCTTTGCAGCAGCTCAGACGCCTGCGGGGCGGATAACGACACGATGAGACTGTCGATCTGTTCCTTGTGCTGTTCGTCATCCTGTGCGTCGGCGGCGGCCTGGAGGATGTCCGGATGTAGTTGGGCGATGTGTGAGAGGAACCGGCGGGCGGCAAGGCTGGGTTCAATCGAGTCGATGGCTTGGGTAAGGAGGAGGGTTGTGAGGTGCTTGACGACGGATGGTGGCGCGGTGGGTGAGCCGATAATGGAATCGAAAAGTGAGTGGGCGGAGTCGTCTGTGTCAATGTGGCTGCACGCTGTTGTAATCAGAGGGATGTAGAGTTTTTCGATGCCGACCCATTTCTCCGCTGTTCGTAGCTCCTCCCTGATATTCCTAGAAAGGGTGAGCAGCACTTCGAATAGCTGGGAGACCACTCACGAAAGCTTCAGTATATTCTTGTACGTTTTGTCAGTCAACGCGTCCAGCTCGTCCTGCGCCTCGCAAACAGACAAGGCGGCATTGATGAACTGCTTCGGGTCGACGCGTCTGGCGCAATGGCTCATCGCATGGAGGATAGTTTTGAGCGCTTGGGGTTGCAGACGGCAGCATTGGGAGAGCGCCGAAAGCAGGATGTAACTCCCGAGCTAATAAAATCGTTAGCATTGAGAATACACGAAAAGGGAGGAGTGTACAATAGCATCGCGTCCGCCGGTTTCACTCCAATTCTGCAGCGGCTCCATCAGCGCTGGCAGGAGGTGTGCAAGGGTGCCCTCGTCGAGGGATTTGGCGCGAATGAGATAGTCGTGTAGTGTTGCGGCATTGAATGCCAGGAGGGTGTGGTGAACGTAGTTGCCCTTGATTGCGCTGGGTAGGAGGGCGACGATGAACCGTCTCGCGTCCGAGTTTTCTTGCTTGAGGAGCTCAGTGACGAGCGGCGGGCGAGGAACGGGTTGCGCGGCGGATTTGAAGGGGATGAGGAAGGACCATGTCGAGTTGGGTCTGCGGACATTAGCCAAGCCAAAAAAAAAAATGGTGTCGGAGCTGCTCACTTGAGATGGAGGATGGACAGCATTTGGCGAAATGGGGAGATTCATGATATGGGAGGAAGAGGGCGAGGATGGCATCGACATTGAACTCGTTTATTCTGAAAAGTCGTCGAGTGGGAGAGAATAGACCAGGGAAAACTTACCTGAAGCGCCTCACAAGCCACTCCAACGTCCTTCCTGTCGCACCCTCGGTCAAATACGGGCCCAGCAGCGGCAACAAGCCGTCAATTGCAGCATCCAACTGCACCAGCTCGTCTCGGGGCAACATCGTCCTGTCCGTCGAGCGGGCAGAGTCGGAGAACAGCGGACCCTCGTATTCATCGAGCTTCGGGCTCAAGGTGCAGAGTTGGCGGAAGGCGTTGAGGCCAAGGGCATGGATCGTGTCGAGGTCGTGCTTGTCGGCATCGCGGCCGGTGAAGAGATATGACTCGGCTGCCTTTCGCCGCGAGCGGTCAACGAGGGCGTTGGTATTGAGGGACGCGCCCTTGGCAAGCTGCGCGGCGAGGCTAGAGACCATATTTTTTTGACAGCTGTCACGGTCATGCACCTTCCAATTTGGGACACTGGTGTCTCTTCAAGCTTCAAGTTGGCTCTGATGTGCAGACTTTCGAGTCGCTTCTTTCCGACCTGCGATTCGTCCATTTGAGCGTCATTACGGTGGACTCGACTGACAGGCTCCAAAAGAATGAACGGAGCATCACCCATGACATCACATGAGGGCCCGTATATAATCCTTTGGCCCGCGCGTCCACCCCTCTCTTAAACCACCATGAAACCGTCGTCTCTGTTTATACTCTATCTCGCCGCCGGCGCGTCCGCGACCTCGTGGTTTGGCTCCGACGACACGCCAGGTGTGTTTCTTTTGACTGAGCGAGCCATCTCCTCAACCCAGAACAGAATACTCGTCGTGGTCGACAACCGAGCTGCGTAAATGGCTCGACGAACACAACATCAAAGTCCCCGCCTCGCCCTCGCAGGAACAACTCCAATCCCTCGTCCAAGCCAACTGGAACTCCGCCAGCGCCTGGACCAGCGACCAATACGCCAACGCCCAAAAGACCTTTGCCGACCTCCGCGAGGCTTCGTTCGACGCTTGGGATGAATCTCGCCTTCGTGATTTCCTTCTCCAGCAGGGTGTCGTCGCCCCGAGCGGCCCGCGCGAGCAGCTCGTCCTCCTCGCAAAGAGCCAGTACGCAGCCTACACGAAAGCAGCATCCAGTCTCGGCGCACAGGCGAGCACCGCCGTCTACGGCGACACGAAACACCAGATGTCGAAGAGCGTGTCGAGCGTCGCAGCCCAGGCGACCCGCGAAGCTGCCCGCCAGATGGACGACGCCAAGGACTATGTGTATTCGACCTGGGAAGACAACCGTCTTCGCGACTATCTCGTTGAGGTACTTGATTTCGTCTCTTGCTTAGCTCGCCTCTCTCATCTCGCATATAGAAAGGCGCCCTAGCTCGCGATGCGGCGGATAAAAAGCGTGCCGAGTTGCTGGTTATGATGCGCGACGTGTACGCCCGAGTGACGGAGCCCGTCTGGCAGGCATGGTCCGATTCGTACATGGTGTGTTCTTTGTTCTCTAGGCGTGCTCGTCGCTAATGGGGCGATAATCAGCGCGAATGGCTTGTCGCACACGATCTCGTCGCCCCTGGCTCCCCGCCGTCCACCACCGAAGTCATGCGCGCAAAGATGGCCCAGTACTATTACGATGTGAACGACAGCGTCTGGAACACTTGGTCCGACAGCGACATCAAGGCATGGCTCGTCTCACACGGCATCGTCAAGAGCGAGGCCCAAGCCAAGCGCGACAAGCTCGTCAAGCTCATGCAGGAGAACTATCTCAACACGCAGGACACTGTCTGGGAGGCATGGAGCGACAGCCAAATGCGCGATTGGCTTGTCGAACACGGCGAGCACACCGTCCCCGCCAAGCGGGATCAACTGGTCAAGCTCATGCAGAGCAAGTACGACGATGCCGCGGGGATGAGTGCCGCATATCTAACCTGGCCCGACGCCCGTCTGAGAGCCTACCTCCGCAATCATGGCATTGACGAATCCGGACTACCGACTTCTCGTCCAGGTCTCCTGCGTGCGTCTTGTCTTTTTTTCTTCTTGTATGTGCCTTTGATCTAACATCCCGCAGAGGAAACGCGCATCCGCTGGGTCCAGGCGACAACGACGTTTGAGCGCATCCGTGAAATTGTAAACTCGGGAATCGGTGCTGCGGAGGACAAGCTGCTTCGCGTGTATGAGATTTTGAAGGGCGAGGGGGAAAAGACAAAGGGCGATTTGAAGGCCGACGCGAATAAGGCAAAGGCCGATGCGAAGAAGGGCAAGGAGAATATAAAGTCCAAGGCGAGTGCGGAGCTTTGAGGATTTTCTCGTGGCAAGCAGCGTAGCAGTAGGATAAATCCGCACTAGTGTACTCTAAATTGTATTTTATATCCGAGCACAAAATCAAGTCGAGCGCTCAAGACACGATCACGTGTACAGATTGCTGCTCATTAGTCGCGGCTAGATCTGCTGCACTCAAGGCTTAAGGTAGCCGAGACGCCGTCCTTCGTTCATCCAAGTATTTATGGCGATAACTCTGCGAGTCGTCCTTTCAATGGGACCGAGATAAATACCCAGAGCGCAGACACGATGAATTTCATACGAGTTGTCCTTAATCAGCCTTCCAAGTAGTTCGGTTCCGTACCTAGCGAAGCTCTGCGATGGTCGATAGCGTAAAACGTGCCAGTGGCTCAAACAACTTGAACAAGATCGACGATTCATTGAGGGTACCTTGACTCGGAAGTGATTTTCGGCCCTTCATGGTAGCTGCTAAACTGGCGAGCTATAAACCTGAACTTGGCGGGTGTTTGCAATTGTAAGATAAAGTATTTGTGAGGGAAACAACGTGGATAAAGAAATTTGCCAGCCGTCTCGTGACCGCGTCGCGCTCAACTGTATTCTCGACATGGTGACACAAACGCGCGAGCAGATATAGACTCAGAGCAGACAACCAGAATCCGTAAATACAATGCTATTCGAGCACCAAATTACACACATATCATCCTCGTTCGACACCCATTTTCGTCTAAACCTATACTTTGTGTCAGCGTCGAACCCATCAACAACGAACGAACTCTGCACCCACCCAGACTATCGTCCCTTATCCCACTCAAGATACACGCCGCTCGTTCCATGGACTCGTGATTGGGCGACGGCGGCCACTCCAAGTAGTCCGAAACGCGATGTACGAACGCGTCCCCGAACGGGTCGACGTGCAGCGCGAAGCTCGCAAACGACTCGGGAAGGACGTTGATCGCCTCAAAGTCGATGAGACATACTCGGCCGGTGCGGTCGAGGAGGAAGTTGGTGTGGTGCGGGTCTGCTTGGGCGAAGACAAGCTTTTCGCCGCTGAAGGTCATTTGGGGCGGTCGAGAAGAGGAAGGGATGTGTTCGAGAGCCTGTAAGATTTTGTGAGCGGCAAATAGCAGAGATCGGGAGGCTGCCAAACCGTGTTCATGTAAGTTTCGAGGGCAGGTATGCTCGAGAATAACAGAGGGGCTTGATGTCCCTTAAATATTCGGTGTCGCGCACAGCCGCCCCCAATAGCGCCCATCTTTGCGTTCTGCGGCACGGGAACGCTTCTGAGCCACCGCAGTGCTCTAGCGACCTGCTCGTGCGCATTTCCCGCATCCCCAACGGCGTCGATGAGCTCCATGACCAGATACGCCATGGGGAGTTTCACAAAGTACTCGACCACCCTGGGCACACGTGGGGCGTTTGGGTCGTCGACGCTCTGCTCGTAGACGTACTTCTGCGTCTCGGCTTGTGGGAGAAGCGAGGCAGGGTCGCCGTATTTGACGAAATAGGTGTTGTATACGATGCAAGGATGGAAGTGCGGGTTGGGGGTGCCTTGAGGTGAGTTTGAAGGTGGGTGCGGCACAGGTCGACGATGGTGGCACGGTCAGATGTGCGAATACCAGTAGGTATCATGGTGGATGAGGAAGAGGGGAGGAACAAGTTTTACTTCCGTCAGATTAGGGGAGTACATCCTGAAATTGAGGGACCATGACCCTAAAAGTCAGCCCACCAACGTAATTCTGGAAGCGTGCCCAGTAAAGCACTCGTCTTCAGGCCATCGTACTCGTACCAGGCGCAGGTGATGAGCATTTCCAGCCTTGTGTTTGCTAGCGCACGAAACTGGTCCATCTGTGCGTCCGGAATCACCTCAAATGGAGTTGGCGACACCCCATCCCAAATGTAGCTTGAACGACCGCAGCCCGCTCTCGGCTCGTGCAGTCAGTGCACTGAGTAGAGGTCCAAAGTTGTTCCAGTCATGATAGCGATTGTGAAGTTCCAGGTTTTTCAGCTGGGGAGCAACACCAGAGACATCGAGGACCGTGATAAGCTGCAACACAGAAGAGCTTCCAAACCTGAGACTGAGGTGGGTGATAGGGTTGTGGTAGAGGAGGTCCTGGAGGCTGCGAGGTGTCGTTTGTCGGCTGACGTATAGCGCCAAGAACTGGAGGTCGCAGCCAGAGCGCGCAATCAACTGCGGCAGCAAATTGGTAGTGCAAGGTAGGCTCTCTGCCCCGTACGATTCAAGCCTGATTCGCTCCAGACGCGGGAGTGTCAAATAAGCCATGGTTTCGGGAACGACGTATAGAGAGGATAGGCAGTTGTGTGTGTAGATAGACGCGCTGGGGACAATGGGGGCATCCACTGTGTGGCGATGCGTAACACATGCAAAGTGTTGGAGCCTCGGGCAGTGCTTGACCATCGCTACAGCTGCCTCTGCATCCTCCAGCTCATCGAAATGGAGTGAAGTGAGCTGCGCGAAGGGGAGGTTGACAGTCGCGGAGGTGACGGCCGGAATACTCGCAGAACGAAAGTCGCGGGGCTTGTAGCACCTCGAACCGAGGAAGTTGGCCCCCGGACGGACTTATAGCGTCAACGTAGAGCTGCGTAAGGACAGGAAAGGGACCGCGGGTAGTCGCAGAACCTATCCAGCGACGGGAAACATCACGGAAACGTCCTTCCACCGCTCGAAATGACCGACGAGCTCATCCATGTACGCGTCTCCCAGAGTGTCGTCAATGGCAACAATATCCAATGTCAAGGGATGGTTTCTGGAGCGCTCAATCCATAGCTTCAAGAGCGCGACTGACCCCAACTGGTGGAAAGCGACCGAGGACCAAAGGCTCGGCCAATGGAGACAAAGCTCCCGCCAGCGGTGGCAGATTTGAGCGAGAAGTAGGGGCGCTCGGGTTGGAGAGGACTTTGCTGGTCTAGTGCCACTGCGTTACTAAGCAATGCTCGAATATCGTGCAGACGATCTCCGGGGGACAGCGTAAAGCAGGGTCGACAAACATCTTTCCTGTTGCAGACGGGTCATGACTGGATGTATACAGCGGAAGACGACCCACGATTACTTCGAGCTGAGTGCTAATCACCTTGCTTTGCAAGGTCCCCCACAGTGACTATTAGTAATCCGTCCCCGGAAGCTAACTTACGCAAATACCATCAGCCACCCCCGACCGCTTAACCTATAATTCGGTACAAACAAGTACATCTGTAATTGCACTGCTTTCTGTACTCGTTCCTGTTCGCTACCTTTACGCAACTATCAGCCTCCCCCGGCCGCTTAACCTGTAATTCGCTGCAAACAGGCGCGTCGGTACTTGCACTGCTTTCCGTCGCCGGTTCCTCCTTCTTCCCTGCTTACCTTGTTTGCGTCTCCTTGTCTGTTCCTTCTTTCGCTTCGCCTGCGTACTTTCCTCTCCTGCTTCGCCTCGCCTTCGTAACCTTCTTAGTGCCTGCTGCCTCTCTCCCGTTCCTCGTCGTGCACGCTCCGTGTCCTGCCTAGGCCGCCCCGCTTGTTTCTCCTTTTTCTTCCCGCCTCTCTCAGACGTTTATCGTCGGGAACGCCATCCTTGCCCTCCCTGCCCTGCCTCGTTCGTCCTTCTGTTTGCTGCTTTCACACCCTTTCCACCGAACCCTGTCCCTCCACGTCCGGCACTTGCTTGTACGGAACTGCTCATCGATCGACACGCCTCCTTTACGCTCCTGCATAACCTTCTCGCCCTTTCCCGTCCTCTGCTTGTCGAGGTGTAAACATGCTGCTCTTCCTCGTCGAACCTCCCCTAGCCTTCTTCACCGATCTCGCCCACGGTGAACTTGTCTCTGCTTATCGACATGTAAACATGCTGCTGTGCCGCTTCGAACCCCCCCAAGCCTGCTTCACCCATCTCGGCGACGCGAAAGTTCTCTCATGCACGTCCCTCACGATCTTGCCCCATCCTGCATGATTAGAGGGAGGTAAGTGCGCCCTCAGTTTCTTTTCCTTCACGCTGAAACTTATCAGACAGGATCCGCTTGCTCTTGTTTCGCTGCGCTTCCTTCCTTACTGGTCTTCCCTTACCTATGTGAATGCAGCTGTGCCCGTTTGAAACTTTTAGTACATAGCTTTCCGCGTCGCACCCAACATCCGGCATCTGCCTCGTCTGCACGATACCCCAGCGTATCCCTTGCCTTTCCTCCGCGAATCTCCTCGAACCCTTGCGCCTGAATGCAGCCCCTCCCTGTCCCGCTCTTGCGCGTTTATCGTCTCCAACGCTCTTGTTCCGCACGCTGCCCTCACTCACTCCTCTTTTCGTTTCCTCTCCTGTTCTCCCGCATTTATCGTCGCGTTTGTTCTCCCTCTTCGCTACGCCGCCTACACTTTTTCCTCCTTCCCATTCCTGCACGCCTCTCAGACGTTTATCGTCGGGAATGCTCTGCTTCTTCTCCCTGCCCTCTTTCTTCGTCCCCGTTTTCGTGAATGTGTTCTTCTCCTCGCTTGTACTCCGTTTCCCTCCCTCTTCACGTGCCGTCTATCTTTCGTGCTTGCCGTCTGGGTAGGGAGTACGTATTATGTTGGCTACTTTACATGTCGAAGTGTCCGCCCCTTCGCTATTATCGTATCGTTATATTCTACCTTTTTCTCTGCTTACTCTGCCCCTGCGCTCCCGTCAGCCTTCCGCTCCTCGCTTGTATCGCGTACTTTGTGCTTTGTTTTTGCAAATGATTCTGGTAAGCTTCAGCTCTTGCCCCCACGACTCCCTTCCGCCACGCACCGAATCGACACCGGCCCCTTCGCCGAATATCCCTCCACCTTCTCAGCCTTCCCTCATTTCGACCCCCCGGCGTCCGTCGTGCCCCCGCTGCCTCCGCGTTGTGCGTCTTCTTTGCTGCTCTTGACGCTCCCTGTACTTCCCTGTTTAAACCTCGTCAGCCTTGCCCTATCCCACCAGCTCGTGTGTGCTTACCGCCGTCGTGCTTCCCCCCCCTTCCGTCGTGGGCAGCGACCGCGTCGATGAGACGCCCCCATAGAGCATGGCAAGCGTGATAATAGCCGCTTTGAACGCCGTGCCCCTCTCGCCGCGGTAGCGTATCACGGCGCGTGTTATCTTCACTTCCAGCATTGGTCTCGTTCGTGCAGTGGTGAAGTGGGAGCAGTGGTGAAGTGGGAGCAGTGGTGAAGTGGGAGCAGTGGTGAAGTGGGAGCAGCGATGAAGTGCGAGCCGTGGTGAAGTGGGAGCAGTGGTGGAAGTGGGAGCGGTGGTGAAGTGGGGAGGTGTATGGAGCGAATCAAGTCGCGCCTGTGCCTCTTGCCTCTCCCGTTTTATGTGCCTGCGTGCTGTAACCTCTCTTTGCCTGTCCATTTTTAACATCGCTATGGTTGGGCGCTTGCGGCATCCCAGATCTGTCTCCCGATTTGGTATATGTCATATTTTGCGCTGCTTTCTGCCTCTTCGTCTTTCCGCCCCAGGTGCCCCGTGCGCCCGCTCTTCTTGGCTTGTTTCTCATCTGCTGCTCGTCAGCCTTCTCTTGTCCGCTTTCTGTCTTTCCCCACCCTACCACTGCCTCTACGTATATGCCTCGCTTACCTTCCGGCCGTGTTGCCATCACCTATTGCCTTTTTGGGACACGGAGCCTTCCGAGCTATCTTGCTATGTTAATCTTATGTTATTGCTTATCCGGTGTTTTGGCTCGTGATCGCCCATTCTTGCTTGCCATAACGCTATTCTCTTTCGTGCAATCCTCTGTTCTGACTTTTCCTGCCTATGTGCGTCCGCCCCTCCTTTTCGTACTCTGCTGCTCTCATCTCCTCCCTTCCCTATCGTTTTCCGCCAATTTTGATGCACCTTCGCTTGCCTTAATTCTTAACGGGCGCCGTCCTTTGATCCGTAGTGACGACGCCACCTGCCGTCCCTGCCCGGCTTCTGTCCCTCAAATTTCTTGCTCTCTGTATTGCCGCACCAGTTCCCCGCCTTGTTTTCCCTTTCCTTTGTCGCTTTCCCCTACCTTATCCCCCCCATCCCCTGCCGCGACCGCCCGACGTCCGTTTTCTTTCTGCTCGTCGCGTAATCTGCGTATGCGTCATTCCCCCGCAGTACAATCATTCCGTTATTCCACGTACCTTTTGTACGCGTCGCCTCGGCCGTTACCCTGACCTGGGTCATTTGTTCTTTGCCGATTTGACTCGCATTTGCTTCCGTTTCCCCCAATGGGATCGCCCGCGTCTAGATCTTCCCCACGACTGAAACCCTCCTTACGCCTGCTCGCTTGGCCTTTCCCACACCATAGCTGCTCCGTCTCTTCGGACGCCCGGTAGCGCTTTGCTTATCCTACCCCGCCCTTAATAGACTTTCCCCCCATTTTTGTTCTTTTGTGTTCGTTCCCTCCTGCACAACCCCCACCCCTGCTGCTGCGCAAGCCACGCTGCGCTACAGCCCCTACTTATGCCTGCCAGCAACCCGTCCGACGCATAACCCGCAATGACGCTTCCCTGCTCGAACTGCAATGAAGATCCTGTCCAAGCTCCCTTGTTCATCCCTTCCTCCGCATGCGCAGATCTGGCCTCCGCCCCCACTTTAATCACGACCGAGGCCGCACCCCGCTCCACTGATCTCCTGTGTCTCTCTGTCTGCCAGACACCGACGCAATTGTTCGCCAGCGTTCGTGGTATATTGCGCTTGCCACATGTATGTTGTCTCATGAACAGAAGTGGTCCTCGTATGCTTCGGTCTCCGCCTTCTCTTCTAATGAATCCGCACTGACCCTTCTACCAGACTGCCCATCGCCTTTCGCTCCGACCAGATCTCCTTCGCTTCCACGCCCTGATTCGCCTTTCGTTTTCATGCAGCGCTTCACTTTGTCCCCCCCCGGAATTTGGGAAGTGTACGGCTCGGTCCCTTGCCTACAGATACCATGCATAAATACAGCTTGGTTCTTGCGCTCCTTGTTCTTTTCAGCGATGTTACACGGCTCGTTCAAGTCTTCATTACACTCACTGTTGCATTATCTCGTCGCCCTGTTCAATTATGTCCAACTGATATCCCCGATTTGCGCGTTGCGCCGGTACTGAGTCGCGTTTGGCCCCACCCAACCATGCTCAACGGAGCGGTCCCCACCTCGACTTCCTTCCTCCTCTCGTGCCCAGCCGAATCTCTTGGTCCTTCCCGCCACGCTTATCGCCTCTTCCTGTTCCCGTTGCGTTACGCTATCCCTGATTGCACCCAGTTGCTCCGACATCCCGACGATAAACGTCTGAGACTCTCTGAGCTATCCGACAGTCGCTTGCAAGAAAGCCGACTGTGAGTTGCAGAAAGCCGCCCTCCGTAATGTCCCCGATTTCCGACCCACACCACAAATGAGACCGGTTGTGAGGGCTATAGATAGCCGGGCCACGCCGCACAAGCCTCAGGATGCCGGACCAGGACGACCAGCCAACAACACAAGCCGTTAACCAACACCGCTGGATTATTACGCACCTCAAGGCAAATGAAGACCTGGAAGAGCATCACCGCTGGATTAATACACGCTCTGGGACGAACAAAGGAGCTCATTAAGCGCTACCGCTGGATTAATACAAAGCTTCCGACTCCACGAATGGCAAGACGGCTCGAATTACAAGTATACGACATCCGTCCCCGCTATATGTCTGCCCCGGATACAGTCCCATTTCACCTACGAGCACCGCGAATGTTGCCCCCCGCTATATGTCTGCCTGGATACAGTCCCATCCCGGCCTACGAGCCCACCGCCTGCACAGCCCCTCGAACCGCTCGCTATCGCAATGTTTGCCCGGATACAGCTCCGTTCCGTCGTCGCTGACACGAACGAGCCGGCCGCTGGATTACTGCACGCGCAGGGAAATTTGTGTGGAAGAACACGCGACCTATAACCCTTACTCAGACGGACAAGTCAAAGGGGAGCGAGACAGACGACGCAATAAGTGCAGAGTTGAGTGGAAACAGGTGCAGAAGAGTCCGGCCAGCTGGGCATGGAAACGGAGTGAGACGGGGGCCTATCATGGTCAGCAATGTGAAGCGGAGGTCAAGGAATCGACGTAACAGACACGGGATAATCTCGCGACACCGGGAAACAATAGCGCGGAGGACGAGGAACCCAATGCGAAGCTCGAGGAAATGTAGCGGCGTCCAGAAAAACCCAGCGGAAGGCAGATGAGTCGAGCGAAGGTCCAGGAAATACAGCGGCATCCGGGGATCAAAGCGACTCGGTCGATACTTCGACTCAGTCCCCACGAAACCATTCGACAGCCGTGCGACCAAGACTTACGAAGCAAAACATGAAACACTTACCAACCCAGGTCTTACAAACCATTAGCAATCCGCTTGGCAAGGGTCTAGAGCGTACTCACGACTTGACATCCCAGGCCAAATGCGCGGGATTGTGGAACTAAGCATTCACACCCACAAACTATATCTACCACAACTGTAAACACAAGTAAACAGTTCACTGCGCCCCAATATACAGTGCAAATTTCAAGACACGGACACTAAGGACACCGGTATCGGGACCGCCGCCCAATTAAAGGGAACCCACTATCCACCACTCCACCACTTTTCGGACGCTATAAGGCTCGGCGTCGGTCGGCTCGCTATAGTAAACCTCGACGGACGAGAGCGTAGCCAGTTAGCTCTACGAGGGCGACCACCATTCGGAACCGCGCAATAACCGCGACACCCAGACGTATACCAGGACATTCGGAGGACTTCCTGTAGCTCGGTCGCCGTCCAATATCTCGAATCCGCGAGCGCGACGTGTACAGACCATCCTATACAAGCGGCACTATCGAACATCCATCGGCCAGGACTTCCTCGCTGAGAAGCACCATAAGCCTCGAAGAGAATCGAGCACCACCACCTTCCTTCCAACAACTTCGCGGCAGGCTTTCGAGTCGCCAAACAACATCCACGACCACTGAATAATCCAGCGGAGAACGAATTCTTCCCCGCTCGATTATAAACACACCACCCACGACCACAGACTAATCTCGCGGAGGCCAACAGCCTCTCCGCTCGATTATCCTTACTAACCACTTCCACAGGAACTACACAAGCGCGAGCTTTTCTAGCCCCGTTGGATTTATATACACACACACACACACACACACACAATTTAACACAGTTTCCACCGTTGCGAACACAATCCCCAGAGGACGACTCGACTGAGACTTGATAGTACAAAAGCCGTATTTTGGAAATCTATCTCTACGAACGCCCGCAGCATCACAACCTGGAGCCCACCGCGAGGGGATTAACTGCAACTGGAAACCCTCTCGAAGAGAACCTCTCTTCTCCTAGGCTTCCCGCCTACACCTCCAACACCACAATCCTTACGAAGAAACCCCGCCCGGAATCTACAGGAGGAAATCTTCCTGTCCGAGCACCAACCAGACACCACGGATTCCCAGGAATTCGAAGAGGAAATCTCGGCTTTAACAGATCTACCAGAAGGATACGGTACCGAGGACGACTCGGAACCCCCTCAGACAAATCCGCCATCTAACGAGGAATCGACAACACTCTCGACAGAGACATCGCTACACTTCTCCTCGCCGAACAACTCCCCGAACAGATCAGCATCCCCAGATCTGGCGAATCCTCCCCAAAATCCACAACTCTTGAATAACCCACCGGCCATTCAGGCCCAACAGATCGTACAAATCCCCCCGAATCCACTCCCACTCCCGAACCCAATACCCAACGCTATGCCTCCCAAAGCACTACCCTCTCGCTCGAATAAAAACGCGCCGCGATTCGAAGGAACCGCGCGCCACCTGCAAAGGTACTTCGAGGATATAAAGGAACTAGCGGACGACTGCAGCAAAACGACCGACAGCGATGTTATCGACGTTGCGCTGAAATATCTCGACCTGGACGAATCAGAACTCTGGTCTCGCTGCAAAACCGCAGGAATTACCTGGGACGATTTCAAGACAGCTATTATAAGCTATACCCCGGAGCGAGCGGAGACAAGCTGTATACGAAAACAGACCTCCGAGAGACCGTTAAGAAATCAGCGGCCGCGGCGCCTACCACCATGGAAGAATTCGGCGTGTATCGAAGGAACTTCCAGAGGATCTCCGACTTTCTAAAGTCGAAAGGAAAAATCTCCGAGCACGAAATAAACGAGCAATTCATGAGGGGAATTAACCAAGACTTCCGCTGGAGAATAATCCAGCGCCTTCAAATCGTCGTACCCAATCAAGCCAGCGACACCCCGTACTCGATGTCGGACGTGGTAGACGCGGTAGAATGGGCTCTGAATGGACCCCCAGGCATAGCCTACGCCAGCGCGGATGACGATACCGGTCGACGTGAAGAAGGAGATGGTAGACATGACCGCGACATTAAGGGAAATGAACAAGACTTTCCTCTCGCATGTTACGGTCCTATCTCAGCGCCTTGACAACGTACAAAGCGGAGGAAACAGAGGCACCTGGAATCGCGATCGAGAACCGCTCCCAACTCAGGGCCAGTCGTATACGGAAGCCAGGACAGGCGCGGGATTTAATAGCGCGCCCAGACGGTTCGCGGACGGTTGCGCGGGATGCTCAGACCCAGGCCACTTCATCAGAGACTGCCCCAAGATAACGGAGCTCCTCCAGCGGGGAAATGCAAGCGGAACGAAGAAGGGAAGCTCGTTCTCCTCCGACGGGAGGTGGATCCCGCGTGCAATTGAAGGGAAAGAACATGTGCGAACGCATCGAAAAAGGCCACGAATGGCTAAAAAGAAGACAAATGCCACCAACAGAGCCAGGTCAGAAGGATAGACCACCGCACATGCTGTATATGGCATCCGCCAGCATAGAGGAAGTAACCGACGAAGAAGACGAGGTTCATAATCTCGCGTATCAAGAAACCGGGACGGTAGCAATTGAAGATCTATCAACGGAGGAAATTCAGGCCTTTATCGAGCAACGAAAGAAAGCGCCACCAAAGAAGATGCAGTTCGACGGAGTCCAAGTTCCAAAAATCGGGCCGGCTAGCGCTATTAAGAAGAAAGTAGCCTTTGAGGAGAAACCCAGGAGCCCGAACCGCCCAAGACGCCACCCAAGATAGACACTACCCGAGGGAAGTTCCACCGCCGCACGCCAGGAGGCCACCACGCCGAAACCGCCTGCCAGTAAATTCCGCGCACCTATCGAAGGAAGGAATAACACCCTTCGGCGGTAATCGAGCGGCTACTCGTCGGCGAGATTAAGTTGACTCCGCGCGAATTATTGGCATTGGCACCCGAGGCACGCAAAATCTTGCGAGAACTAGTGACCACGAAGAGACTTCCCCAGGTGGACGTGACGTACTCGGAACAAACCGACGAGTCGCAGTACGTCCTCCGGTACGAAGAAGACGGGGGAAGGGAAGAACTCCTTACGGCCTCCGAGATCGACGCGTTGCGAGTCGTACATCCAATCCTGAACGGCACAATTAAAGTCGAAGGGATACTGGACCAGGGCTCGGAGATCATCGCGATTAACAAGAGTATCTGGCAGCAGCTAGAAGTCAGCTCGATCCGCAGAAGATCCTTAGCATGCAATCAGCGAACTCGCAATCGAACGCTACCCACCGGCGTAGTCTCCGACGTCATCTTAACCCTAGGCGGGATTGATCTTCCACTCCCTCTTCATGTGGTCGAAGGCGCGCCGTTCGATTTATTAATCGGGAGACCCTTCTTCCGCTTCACGAGCTGCCAAACGCGAGACTTCAGCAACGGTTCGCAGGAAATCACGATCACTTGCCCCAACACAGGGAAAAGAGCGACGCTTCCGACGACAACGAAATCATCAAAGAAACAAGCGCCGACGAACAAGGCACAGGGTTTTCAAAGCGCGGAGCATCGCACCCAGGCGTAAACTCCGCGCAGACTAATCGCGGACTCGATGGGGCAACAAAGAGTGACATGCGCGCAAAATATCGCCCACTTCCGGACTCTCTAATTAAAATCAACTCTATGGCCATTAAACAGAATACTATCGCTTCTTTCACTTACTCGGGACTGGCGCCGCCAATGATTCTAAGTTCACCAACGGGAACTAATACTCACCACTGTCGCCAAATTACGGTCACCGACACGGAAATGACTTGGGAAATCTCGCCGACATACCTAACGTGGTGTCTACGACAAGCTTACGAATATAACGAAGAAATCCACGCGTTCGTGGTGAAAACGGAGGAAGAAACCGCGCCGAAGGAAAAGAAGAAGAAGAAGAAGTACAAACCAGTTGCCTTGAAGGTCAATTCGGTGCCCGCGACATTACCAGAGGAGTTTAGGATTGTTCGCCGGTTTCCCTCTGATCCGCTGGAATATTTGAAGGAACCCAGCCGACACCCGCCGGATTTTACACCAGGAAAACGCGTCACCTACGAGCGGATGGCAGCAATGAGGATAAACGAGGACGGCTGGTTAACCCACGAAGAAGAAAAACTGGTGAAGAACGTCGTCAAGACTCACGAGATGGCGTTCGCCTGGGACGAGTCCGAGCGAGGAAAATTCCGCGAAGATTACTTCGAGCCAGTAAAGCTACCTGTGCTAGCGCACACGCCATGGCAACAAAGGAATATCCCGATACCGCCAGGAATCCGGGATCAGGTTATCCAGCTTATCAAGAGCAAGATAGCATCGGGAGTATACGAGCCGTCGTCATCCTCCTATAGATCGAGCTGGTTCTGCGTACCAAAAGCAGAAAAAGGCGCGCTGAGAATAGTGCACAATCTGCAGCCCTTAAACGCCGTTACGATAAGGGACGCTGGATGCCCGCCCATTCTGGAGATCTACGCCGAGTCGTTCGGGGGCCGCGTAATTTATGGGATGTTCGACTTATACGTCGGATTCGACCACCGTTTGCTGGACATAGCATCGAGGGACCTGACGACCTTCCAAAATCCGCTAGGAACGCACCGCTTAACGAGGCTACCGCAAGGATATACCAACGCGGTGCAGGTACAGCAAGGGGACGTAACGTTCATACTCCAGGATAAAATTCCGGAATTCACCCAGCCGTTTGTCGACGATACACCCTGGAAAGGGGGAACCGACTACTATCTTCTGGAGAATGGCGACTACGAAACGATCCCAGAAATCCAGGCATACGCCGCTTCGTCTTCGAACACATGGTTAATATAAACCGGCTCTTAACGCGGGATGGAGCACGCTCACGGAACATTCAACGCGAAGAAAATCATACATCGCTGTCCCCAAAATCAAGGTCGTAGGACACATATGCTCAGCAGAAGGAAGAACACCCGACGAAACAAAGCTGAAAGCCATACTCGACTGGCCGCCCTGTGAAAATCTAACGGAATGTCGCGGATTCTTGGGAACACTCGGGGTAGTCCGTATCTTCATGAAGGACTTCGCCATACACGCACGGCCGCTCGTCAAGCTCACCAGGAAGGACGTAGAGTTCGTATGGGAAGAAGAACAAGAGCGAGCAATGGCCAAGCTAAAAGATATCATCCGGACGTCCCCAGCTATCCGCGCGATTGACCACGCATCAGGAAGGACCGTCATATTATCAGTCGACTCGTCTAATATCGCCGTTGGATTTATTCTGCTTCAAGTCGGCGAGGACGGGAAAGAATATCCTTCACGCTTCGGCTCGATAACCTGGAACGAAAGAGAGTCGCGGTATTCTCAAGCGAAGATTGAGCTATACGGTCTCTTCCGGGCGCTCCGTGCATACAAGATATACCTCGTTGGAGTCAAGGACCTCATCGTGCGGGTTCGACGCGAAGTACATCAAAGGGATGCTCAACAACCCTGATATACAACCAAACGCCGCGATGAATCGCTGGATTGCCGCGATATTACTATTTGACTTCCGACTCGAGCACACTCCGGGAAAGACCCACGCACCAGACGGATTATCACGCAGACCGCGCGCGCCAGAAGACGACCCAGAAGACCTCGAGGTAGAAGAATGGATCGACAGAGCCTGTGGGTTCGCGATAATGCTTCTCAACTCAGGCGTGGAGTACAAGATTACGCCGGTCAGGTCTCAAATTAATTCAGCGGGCGAAGAATCAGCTCCGCTAGATTATTTTGAACAGACAACCGTCTCGGTATTCACAAACACCGCGGAACCAGAAGCTACCATCCCCCGAACGAAGCGCGCGATTAAAGCGGACGCGGTTGTGGACCACATCATCGAATACTTGGGCGAGAATAAAACCCGCCTTTCGTCGATGACAAGAAACAGATGAAGGGGGTTCTTGCGAGCCGTACGGAACTACTTCGTGCTGGGGGGAAAACTCTGGAAGCGGTCAATCAACGGAGAACACAAGCTATATGTTGGGCGCGACGGACGGCTGGATATCCTGAAGCAAGTACACGACGACCTAGGGCACAAGGCACATTTCATAACCAGGAAGCGCTTGGTGGACAGATTCTGGTGGCCAATGATGGATCAAGACCTCCAGTGGTACCTAAAAACCTGCCACGAATGCCAGATTCGCACTGTGAAGAAGATATTAATCCCGCCGACGGTCGCAATGCCCATGCCATTGTTCTACAAAGCATACGCCGACACCTTCTTCATGCCCAGACATAACGGCTTCAGGACTGTAGCGCATATTCGTTGTTCCTTAACGAGCTGGCCTGAATGGAGGATGATGGTGAACGAGGACGCAATGAATCTGGGAAGCTTCATATTCGAGGAGATCCTATGCCGCTGGGGAGCCATCGGCGAGATTTCTACGGACAACGGGAAACCATGGATCAAGGCTGTGGATTGGCTCGCGCAAAAATTTGGGATTCGCCACATAAGGATTACAGGCTATAATTCAAGAGCCCAAGGACCCATCGAGCGAAAGCACTACGACGTCCGTGAATCTCTAACAAATCTTGCGACGGCAACATTTCTAAATGGACGAAAATGATCTTCTACGTTTTCTGGGCCGAGCGAGTCTCAATTAATAAGCGACCGGCCGCTCGCCATACTGGATGGTCCATGGAGTCGAACCCTTGTTCCCGTTCGATATTATTGAGGCGACATACATGGGAAAAATATTCGATTCGCAGATCTCGACGGAAGAGCTCATTGCTAATCGAGCGGTCATGCTTGTTAAACGCAGCGAAGAAATAGAACTGCTCCGTTCTAAAGTCTACGAAGCGCGTGTTAAAAGCATTCTTCAGTGGATGAAGGACAACGAAAAGAACATAGAACAAATCAACGCGGAACCAGGAAGCCTCGTAATTGTCAGGAACACTCAGGTTGAAAAGGAACTGAACAAGAAAACCAAGCCGCGATATATTGGGCCCATGATTGTCGTTAAAACGAACGTCTATGGGGAACTATATCCTCGCAGAATTGGACGGCGCTGTTGCTCAAGAACCCTACGCGGCGTTCAGAATTATACCGTACTTCCCGCGCAGCATGCTCAGGATTCCAGTCACCAAATTAATCGAGCAGCACGAGACGCGCGATAAAATACGGCCCCAAAACCCGGTATGGGGAGACGACGGAGCCCGAGAATGGGAAGGACGATCCGCGCTAAATTAACCAACACGTCCGCGAGGTTTCTGGACGAACTGCCACATTACAAGACTCTCACCGGCTACATTAGGCCATAGACAGCCTGCCTGCATTTTACTTAATGAATTCAAGAAACTTCTTATCAAGACATTGAAGCTCATAGGAAAACAACAAAGCAAAAATACGATTCGAAAACTTAGCGACAAAAGGAAATACAAGATCAAATACGCGGCGACGATACATTTGCATTGAGTAAAATTGAAACGAGCGTCCGAAAGGCGCACAACGACTCGCGACCACACCGACCATACGACCAGCCTTCAATCGCCATTCAGCTCGTCGACCTCTGGTTCTGCGACCTCCATAGAAACATCCATCTCGCCGTCGTTCGACTCGCTCGCCCCGGGCAAAATCGCGATCCCATCCACCATCGATCGGTCATCCTGACGTTCGCCGAATGTGGAATCCTTCGACTGGTCGTATTGACGTTCGCCGGAAGATTGCTCCATCGACTGGTCCTCGTCGAGCTCGACGTTCTTCGCCAGCCCAGGTTCGGGGAAGAACAACGGGAGTGGAGCGGGATTCGAGGAACCGGAAGCGCGATATCCACTGGGAAGGTTGCCACCATCCACCACGGCAGTCTTCGAACGATGACCAGGCGCAAGTTGACGCAATGGGGAGACGGTTTCCGCGATGGAAGAACGAAGCAGGCGGGAATGGGACTCGACAGCTT